>APFE030930136.1:0-38428 GCA_000404065.3 Pinus taeda
TGCTTTAGGGGGCAACTGTTATAGAAATATTTGGGCACTGCAACCCCAATCACATATGTCCATAAACCAAGGGCTTATGAGTCCCTAAAAGTGTTGTTTCATACCCTAAAGGAACAAGGTCAGTTGATTACATCATCTCCCAGAATTTCTCCACGGAAAACTGCTCAGAATTGGTCAAAACTGGACCATACAGACTGCTCAGTGCAGAGGGTGCGATGTATCTCACCTGCTCAGTGAAAAAAGTGCGATGCATACTGAAAATCCCTTCTGTAGGGTGTGATGGACGAGAGTAGACAAATGGCAGAGACAGTTTGCAAGGTGGATGATCATGGAATCTTCCAGAAACTTCTCCTGTGACACTTGCCTCTTTGAATTCGCCCAAGGATGAGTAAGAGATCATTAATCTCCAAGTGGAATCAAGGACTATCAGAGAGAACACACTAATAAAAATCCCAGAAGCTGACTCACCCCCTTGCAATCATCTATATATGGATCCCTCAACCCAGAGATTCAGAGCTGTAATCTTGTATCTTGTAAGGAAGTGTTGTTGGTTTCCTGGTGGAATATCATAGTGTTGGGTGATCTAAGCTTTACATGAGGTGAAGAAGGACTTTCATGTTGGGAGGATGACGCTGGGTCAGATCAATGGGTTGTAATCCTCTCTTCTAATCTTTACATCAATAAAGCTATTCAAGTTTTCCTCCAAATTCTTGTATGTCATAGATTCATACCTGATTGGTGTCAAGAGAGTATCGCAATATCGCTTTAAATAAAATATATTAAAGCATATGAAAAAAAAGGGGCGTAGAAAGAGTATCACAATAGAGTATTGCCGCTTTGTCCAAGTTTCAGAGCGACAAGTCACATCGATGGTCGTGATATATATACCCACAAAATATGCTTTCTGTCTCCTGTGATAGATTGTGTATAATTATAATTTCCTTGTACATGAAGTCTATACCTTTCAACTAGCCATTACATCAACAACCATCACGGCGGGTTTCGAATTTGAAAGCATACTCAACCGTTTTCACCTTTCTAGACCCATTTTCACAATTTTTGACAAAGGATTTTCATGGTTTTGCAAATTACATTCTAACAAAGGATTTTCATGGTTTTGCGAATTACAAATAACCAAGCGATTTGGCCCTGGTCGGCTGATTTAGAGGCTTGAAATCCATAGAACAGCATGCCACATACGTTTCACTGACGCTGATTTAAGGACTTGAAATCCACATGACTTGAGTGGGTAAAATATTACACACATTTCAGTCCCCACATTCTCTCTAATTAGATAACCAGAATTGGGAACCTATCTAACAACTTTCAGAGCATGACATTCAACCATATTTACAGAGAACAAAATCAGGTTGTTGATTGTCTCTCCAAGAGAGGAATTGGCTTGGAGACAGGTAAATATCATATTGCAGCTTATGTATATGACAGGCTTATGAATACCGGATACATCAACTCCACTAAGAGATTGATATTCATAAAATTAAAACTTTATATGAGTGTTTCAAATGTCATTCAAGATGTTGAATTTAATTTTTTTAGGTAAATTTTGGCTAATTTACTTAATAGGTTATGTAAAGTTTTAATTTAAATTCGAGAAAGAATCATAAAAAAATAGAATAAAAGTTTTATTTAAAAATTGAAATTATTATATATAATATATATAATTCCTAAAATGAATATTTGATAATTTATTTGAATAATTTCTATAACTCTACGAACAAAAAAAAATACATTTTCTACTTTGTCCAAAAACTTAAATTTGACATGGCTTTTTGGTTTTGAAACTTATTTTGAAATCAAAGAAAACATTTGCATCGTACTGAAACTTATGGCGAAGGATTACAGAAAATATTTGCTTCATATTGACATGGCTCTTTGGTTTTGAAACCAAAAAAAAACATTTGCATCGTACTGAAACTTATGGGGAACCATTAAAGAAAATATTTACATCATACTGAAACTTATGGCGCAGGATTAAAGAAAATATTTGCTTCATATTGAATAATGCAGCTTCTAGCCAAACCCCTAGCTCCAAGTCTTCCAGGATTATATTTGAACAATTGATCCAATTTTGTTGAGAGACATGCCTTGCAATCGGCAAGGGATATATCTCCCCAGCACTGGGCCAGACCGTAGATCGTGTGAAACTGCCCGGAGTCTACAATTGAACCGGAGGCATACCGATTCGTTGCAGATCCAGATGTAATCTCGGATGACAAATCGGACAAAAGCTTCCGAGCAGCCTCGGCATAGGCAGCAGGGTCGGCGGAGGCGTTATAGTCATTGAAATAATTATCTCCAAAAGTATCCATATGTCCAGTGAAGTTATAGTTTCCATTATAACGCAGGAAGCAGAACTTGGACCAAACATTACAACCAACGTAATTTCCACAATAATGCAGAACATCGATCTTTGCTTGACGCGAACAATTGTAGCATTCATCGACTGTTGCGTCTCCCCTGCATTGGAGGAGGGCATATATTTTGTTAGGAGTTTGGCCGTAAACAGAGGTGTTAAACCTGCCTTGGGATGTCTTGTTCACGTCGACATTCAGATAGTTCAAGGTTGTATTGACGTTGCTCACAAACGTGCTGTCGTTTGTATATTTGGCGGTCAAGTTGCAGTAAGGAGTAGGCCACCACTCATCTTGCAAGCTGCTGCATCTGCGTGTATTAACCGAAAAGATAACAAGAAGACATATAACCATGAAAGGCCAGTAATGCTTCCCATCGAAGTTGATCATCTTTGTGTTGGGTGAGCGGAGGAGGGGACTTGTCATGATACTTGGAGAGACTTATGTATAGTCGGCTTGAGGGCACCTAAATCTATCATCCTCCATCTAGAATGAATCTACAGGGCGGCTTCCATTAGTAAACCACAAGAGCGGAGACTTTGAAGTATTCAGCACGACTAAAGTTAAAAGTGCTGAGAAAATCTAGTCCCCCCTTCTAGAATGGAGAGAAAATTCTATCCCTGGACATTCTGTAGGGCGGCTTCCATTACTAAATGACAAGACCGGAGACTTTGAAGTATTCAGCGCGACTTAAGTTTAAAACGGTTGAGCAAATTCTACAGGAGGCTTCCATTACTAAATCGGAAGACTGGACGCTTTGAATTATTCAGCACGACTTAAGTTTAAAAGAATATGGCTGAATGCATAGAAATAATTTGAAGATATGAATTTAAATTTATAGAAAAAATAATTAATTATTTAATTAAATTTATATTGTTATATTATTTTGGATTTTTATATATAAAATTGTTGTTTAAATATTTTTTATTTATTTAAAATCTATTTTAACTTCAGGAAATTGAAACAGCTAGAGAATTTGTGATTACAACAAATTAAAGAGTTCAACACGCTTGTGATTCCCACCAATCAATTTGACTAAATATATTAAAGCATATGAAAAAGAAAAGGGGCGTAAACATCGCATCGCAATATCACTTTAAATAAAATGTTGCCACTTTAAAGTTTCAAAGTGACACGTCACGTCCCCACAAAATATGCTTTCCGTGCCGTGTGATATAATTATTGCTTATTTTAATGTTACTGATGAGTTTTTAAAAAAGTTATGGAAATTAGGTTTATATTTAGAGAAAATTTGGTAATGATTTTTGTAAATTTAAATTATAGTTGTTAAACTTCAAAAGTAGCTTAAATATTTTTGATGACGCTGAATCTATTTCCACCAAACCACTAGTATAATTATAATAGTATAATTATAATTTCAATAGGGTTAAAATTTCAATAAAATTTCAAAACATACATGTTTTCAACTTTCCACACCCGTTTTCACAAATTTAACCCAGTATCGTGATGGTGATGGTTTTGTATTTATTTATTTTTTTTGGTTGTAAAATTACTAAATTCCATCGCTGTATCAGGGGCGCTCTCACGGTCTCCCCTACACTAATGTCCGAAACGGCTGGGTCAGGGGTCGGCTGCAGCGACAACAATGGCCTGGTTTGGATTTAGATACTTGAAATTCATAGAACAGCGCGACACGTACGTTTGACTGACGCTGATTTAAAGACGTGAAATCCACGGAACAGCTTTTGATCAAGGCTGATATAAAGACTTGGAAATCTACAGAACAACCTGCCACGCTTGACTAAGACTGACTTGAGTTCTGGATCTACTCTTCACCGAGTAATCTAAGCGTTTTGCCAAGAAATCTGTCATCATTAACAGAACACATTGGTATGATAAAGTTCAACGATTTAAATTAAGTTAATAATTAAACATTGAAGATCCCCACTTAAATGATTAAAGCGTTTTGCCAAGTAAACGGTCATCAAGATTCAAGAATAACGTTAAACTAATTGATTAGTAATTGCCTAAAAGGTGTAAAGAGAGGCCTATAAGATTTTTAAATTGAAAACAATGTATTTTGGTTTCTATAATCAAGTAATAAATGAACTTTGATTTGGAATATTGAATTTTGAATGATGAAATTGTCTTTGAGCTTCACATTGAAGGTAGCAAAGCATATCTGTAGGTGTTCATAGTACATCGTAGATCACTTTACTCAAAATCATAATGCACAATAATACATAAAAGATTCTATCCATGAGATTAAAGATTGATAATGAAAAATAACACACAAAATATTATATCCATGAATTTGACAATCTTCTTGACATCTAAACAAATTTTCCCAACCTAAATTTACTTTTCTTGTTTTTCTCTTTTGGTCGTTCTCTATGTAATCTGTGTAAAACTCATATGCATGTAATTTGTGTACATTTTCTAGAATACGATGTCTTCTAAGTGACCAAAATAAAAAAACACACTATACAATCTAATATAATTGATAATATTTATTTATTTTTGCAAAAATACTCTAACAATATGCTTCTTATATATAGTAAGGAAATACCAAATTTTTCCACTAAATTCCCATGTAAAAGACAAAAACATAATCAAATTTCAATATAAAAAACAAACATATAATACTAATTCAATTTTTTGTCAAATCTTAATTGATTTAAATAATGGAAATATTAAATTTGTTCCCTAATTAATTATAATTTTCAATCTTTCTCAAATTCGTAAACTTTAAGCTAAAATCACCTATATAAATTTAATAATACAAGAAAAAATATTTTACCTTTCTTACCTTCATGGAAAATGAATATTTCCTAATTTAAAAATATATAAAATAAATTTATAATATTTATACTGTTGGAGCATCTACATAATGCAGTTGGAGAAAAAGCAAGAGATCATTGTAGCAAATTCCTATCCTTATCTATAGAAACACATTCCAACATAACTCACAAGCACACTAGTGATTAAATGCTCGAGTTGTCGAAGAATCCAAGCCATAAATGCTCTTGTAGATCATAAACTAACTTGCAAAAATCTCATGGAAAACTTTCTAAGCTGTTTCTTGGCCACCTCCTAGAGGCTAACTATTTTCAACCTAGAGGGGGTCTTTCCAGTCTTCTAATGTGGGATGCACACAGACCCTACAAACTTAAAAAGCACATTGCTGATAAAAAGAAAGAACCATAAAAAGAAACCCTATAAGTTATCTTTTGTCTTGCATCTTTGCACCTTTCTTTTAGTTTTTAAAATTAGAGGTACTATAACCTTATAGGTGTCATCATGACCTATTGTCATGGTAGTCCGCATACAAGGACAAGTAGCTGCATATTCTGGAAGAAATCATCCCCTAATAGTAGTGGAGTTCTAAAAAGGTGGGTAGCTTAGACTAAAACTTTCTAAGTATTCTTGGATGCCTTTGATGTATGGTTTGGAAATTTAATAGGTTTAAAATATATGGGGATTTAATATATAATATTTATACTATTGGAGCATCTACAGAATGCAGTTGGAGAAAAAGCAAGAGACCATTTTAACAAATTCCTACCCTTATCTATAGAAACATTTTCCAACATAACTCACAAGCACACTAGCAATCAAATACTGGAGTAGTATGCTATATCCATGGTTACAGTTGCTACTTATACCGATTGCAAGGCAAGGAAAATCATATCCACTTCCAGTGTCAGAACCCCTTATATATCCGTGTGTAGTTGGAAGGAGTTATTCTGCAACTGCCTTGAGATCTTCAGGACCTCTATATTTTGTAGAAGGCTTTGATGTTGGCAACTGAACTGTGTGTACTCCTTTGCAAGTCATAAAACAATCTATGAATCTAGCCATTTCGGTTAAAAATGTGCTTCAAGTAATGTTAAGAATCACAACATTAAGAAAGTTAAATATGTATCTCTCTGGAATGATGGTCCTGTGGGAAATGTAACTGCAAGTGAAGAGCTTATAAAGGTACGTGGCATATAAGCGGCCCCTAAATAATTTGGTAAGGATGAAGGAACACATTCAAACAATCAGAAGAGCGAAAATGATATCAATTCCAAGAATTCTACGGAATTCGGGAGTCAGGATGATCATATGACAGATCAGTGCTTGTCATTGACTTAATCATGAAAAATGCCACAACTTCAGATCACATGTATATTCCAAATTTTAGATAGTTGAAGAACCTGCAAATCTGTTATTCATTCTCCAAGTCCTAGCAGTTGATTGATTCTTGACGTCTAACTTACCTAGAGTAATTTACTAAATGACAAAACTCATGACTCTTATAGATATATGCATCAAGAAAACTTCAAATTCAATTTGGGTAATGCAACTCTCATGTATGACCAAGCGGGCTTCTATGGTTTAGCATTGTTACTTTTCATAAGGCTCACTAACTAGTTTATACGGTTTTCTCAATAATTATGCTTTAAAGGCAACACCAAGGGAATTAAGAGAGCAGAACAGAAAAACACATTGTTTTCATTCAAACGTACAACTACTGAAAAACAATTTAAAAAATGTAGAGACTCGTTAAGGCACGTAAAATCCCTCAAGAATCTCAGCTATACATATCTTGACGCACAGGATGACCGAAGCACATTAAACATGGAAAACTTTATGGTGTATGATATATTAGAGCTACAAAAATATTAATTATGTTTTGATTTATCAAACTTTGATTAGATTCCTGGTGAATGGATTTTTTTTAGAGCGGCTTCTAGTCTATTTTATTAGATTCCAACTTTCTGGAATCCTGGAGAATTTTTTTTTTTGCAAGTATTAACAATTTAAATGTTTCTGTCTGAATTCTTGGTTGGTCTATCACATGCTGATAAATAATTTTTATTTGTCGTTTTGTCTTAGATGTTTTGGTTTTGGGATTTTGATCGTAAGGAGGATGTTTTCATTTGTTTTTCCTAGAAATGAAAAATTAGAAATGGAGTTTCTTGAAGAGTTTCATGATTTGATTTTTTCAATCAATGGTGTAGGATTCTCTAAATCTATGGATGTCGTTTTTGGTGCAGTCAATTTTATGGAAAGACCATGCAAAGTTCACAGCATTTGTTTAAGAAGTATTACCTAGCTGTATGAATTATACAGTTTGTTAGAGCTTCATAGTGACAATGGTATGCATTGTCCATTGTGAAAATGCTACAAGGATTTACGATTCCAACTTGAAGGAGAAACTATTTCTGAAGGAAAAGGTGACCCGCTTAATAGGGCCAGCTTCATGAATAGGTCCTTCAACAGTTCTATAAGTTCAATGGAAGAAGATAGAACTCAAACATTTGAGGAGGTCAAGGAACCTTACATAGAATCAATTCACATGCAGAATTTGGCAATATTTAACAAGCTGAAAGATGGGATCCCACATAACATGTTGCAGAGGGATCTGAATGAGTTTCCAAAAGATATTACTAAAGGTGAGTCTCCCAGCAGTGATGAGGATAGTTGGGTTGATGTAAATCTTTTGCTTCCCTTGGCTTGGATTCTTCTTGTGAGGCTAAAGCTGCATCTTGTCTTGAAATATTGAATGATAGGAGAAACATTGAAGGTGCAATGAACAAGAAACTAGCAATATCAGTTGATCAGGATCATTAGAAGATCAAAGATCTTAATGATAGGATTGGGCATGAACATCCTACTAGTAACATATAATTTCAAGTGCATTCTCTAGTAGAGAACATGGGAACAGTAAGCACAGCTGAATGTTCAAAAGAAAACAAATGGGTTGAAGAAGCTAGACAAGAGGTTAATTCAATCCCTCTTTTTTTTCGCAAACAATTTAAGGTCGAAAAAGACATTCTACAAGGCAAAAAGTGAGATAGTAAATGTTAAGCCGTGAATGTCTCTGACTATTCCGCTGCCATACGCTCAAGGCAAACATTTTGTTGAAGTTGAAGAAATCTGTATCCATGCCATACCTGTTGCAGCAGTCATGGAAGGAATCGAACACATGGGTTTCAACAGTCATTTCAATCCTTTTGGTAGCTCAGTTGGAGGCTCTATACTGGCAATGCTTATTCCAAGTATTTTACAGATGTTAAAGGGTGGGTTTGGTCAAAGACAAGAAATGTTTTTTGTAGGCCCATTCAATGGCAATGAAGCGAGTGATTCTTCAGAATGTGAATCTTATCTGTCATGATTTCATCTACCTCCCATTCTTCTCAGTCTTCCATTGACAAAATTACCAGTTTCAACAAGAGAACATGCATCTTATGGTAGGTATCCAAATGAAAGATATTTAACCAATTTACTTTTATATCAAGACTAGGTTATTTTTAGTGACAAGGTGTTGATAGAAGGACATTGAGAAGTGTCTATCTGATTAGGAGAATCACTCCAATTCTGGGCACTCCTTGAGGAAAAGTTTAAGGTCAAAGTGGCTAGTGCATATCCAAGGAGGTTTTCTATAGTGTTGGCAACTAAAAACTACAGGGTGTATGTTTGAATGTTGCTCTCACCAATTCAAACTAAATTATTTTAAGATAGATGTTTTTTGAACAAATTGGAGGTTATCAAGGCTTGCTCTCTAATTTGTTTGTTTCAAAGCTTATTAGTGTTGAAATTAGTAACAAAACATTCTGAATATTGGTATCACCAATTCAAACTAAATTCTTTTAAGATAGATGTTTTTTAACCAAAATGGAGGTTATCAAGGCTTGCTCTCTGATTTGTTTGTTTCAATGCTTATTAGTGTTGAAATTAGTAACAAAACATTCTACATGCATGCATGCAACTCAAATCTATCCCAAAACTGCTTCCAAAGAGATTTGTAGCTATAACCTGCAATTATTGTAGTGACCCAAAAGCATAATACAATGGATAGAAGCTAAGGAGGACTAATATGGAGTGTTATTTTGTAATGTCTATTTGGAAATGCATCGTAAATTTCTCTTTGACAAAAACATGGAAATATTATTCCTTTTAATGTTCAATGACAGATTTAGGTACCTATCACATGATGTTTTCTAAAGGGAGAATGGAATATTCTAAGACACAACACTTCAAAAAATCAGAACGAAGCTCTCGACGCAACTTGCCATTTGATTACGATATTCCTGTGTCCAATATTCTTCTCTAAATTTTGTTGAAATTAAATAAAACACCTTCGATATCACATCTGATTCTTACACGCCTGTGTCCAAGATTCTAGAAGAACTTTGTTGAAATTAAATAAAACACCTTCGATATCACATTTGATTCTTAGCTGGAAAATCTTACTGCTCCATTTCAGGCTATTAGTTATCTATGATTGCACGAGTCTCACCATGGCTTGGTAGGTACACTCTAGGTATTCATGAATTTATGATAGTTATGATTAACTTGCTCATAATTTTGCTCTAATGTGGTGCACTCTCCAAATCACCAAAAAGCATGACCTGACCTTACCTTCTACTGGTGAAATTTAGGTATAGAAAAAACAAACATAATAAAAGTGTTGTAACATTTATATTAGTCTTATATTTGTAGCGCCATTAAAATAAACAAAACAAAAAGCAAGAAGCTCAGTCCCATAAAAGAGAGAGAAAAGAACGAGATTGTTCCCATGTAGTAAAATGATGTGATTGCCTGGAACCTCTTTCCTGGGTTGCAGTGTCCCAAATTTGAAACTTGAACTCCTTCCTTTCGATCTCCATCAACTGGATCTGGAATTGTGAGTGTATTGTTGCCTTGGAGTCAATTAAAATTAGAGAAAAAGTGAAATAATAATATAATAAAATAAATAATGTGCATCTGGACCTCATGCAATGACCTACCTTGCATGAGGTCCACCTAGCGTCAACATTGCAGTAGTAATAAACTTAATAATAATGATCTTGTCGCTTCGGGGAGACCAGGGCAAGGGTTTATTGGAGAGCACAGACGAGCAATTATATCTTGGACAATCACTCATTCGAGCTCGTGGATTCATTGGATCTTGAGGACACCTTAGACACTAACCACAACAATCACCATACTTTTATGAATAGCAGGAACGATATCCATGGCAGCAGTAACGAATATAATAATAACCCTCTAGAGTTTATCGCTTCAAAAGACAAGGGAAAGGTTTTGTTGGAGAGCGTGGATGGGCTTTGCGATCTTGTGTTGAATTTTGTATGTTATGAGAACGGATTGGGATTATTGGAGCCGCAAAATTGTAAGCGACGGAAGTCATCCAAAGAGCTCGACTTTGATCAACAGAGCGCTAATAGTCAGAGACCGACGAGTGCAGTGAAAATAACCCCATTAAAGCTCTGGTGAACGCTTTGGTGGGATTTTCAGAGGTTTATAGCGGAATCAAAGTCGATAAAATGGAGCTCTTCACTAAGATGAATCTAGAACTCGCCAAACAGACATAAAATGGAACTCTGCACTAAGATGAACCTAGAGCTTACGAGACAGAGAACCACAATGGTGGTGTTTCTGGCTTCAGTTCCGTTTCAGTTTCTTCAAGCTATGCATCTTCATATTCAGAAGAAGAATAATTGTAGTTAATTCCTTGTTGTCCATTACATTAAATGCTAGAGTGGTTGATTGAGGGGTTTTTCGAATGGGCTCGAACTTGAGACTAGTTGATATGGTGGTGGAGTCATTATTATATCCACTAACAAGTGAACGCAGAACCCAATTCTTTGGCCTTTTTTACTTCATCATGCCACTCGATACAATCATGGCACTACCGGTGGTTGAAATTTCCACTGCATTCGAAGAATGGGGCCATTTCACTTCAATAGTGACAATCAGAGCAATTGCCAGAAGGGAGAGAAGCTTACTGTTGTGTTCTCCCTCCACAAAACCGTCTTCCTCCTATTATGAAAAACCAACGGCGAGAGTTGTTTTTGAATCCTCATTTCCATTAAAAAAAATAGTCTGCCACATGTCAATCAGATCAGAGTATGCCACATGTCAATCAGAAAAAATAAGTGTTGACAACTGAACTAATTTAAAAGAAGGCCTATCGGCCTAATTACATGAATAATTAAAACAATGTCTATCCCAACGAGAAATCAAATTTCTTTTTCAAGTAATAGGTCATTAAATTTCTTTTTCGAGTAAACGGTCATAATTAAAAGTACGAGTAAATTGTGTTGATAATGTTAAATTAATTTAACAAGTCTTATATAGTAGTTAATTCATGTCGTTTAGTTGTATTTTTGTGTGGAAAATGTATGTATTTCATTTGTTAATTGGGCATGTATTTAAAAAAATGTTATTTGTAAAAAAAATCTAAATTTAGAACATATCAATCATATATTACTTTGGCTTTCACAAGGGAGGCATATTGTCACGCCCCTAATTCTTCACGAATTGGTCTATGTGTGGCACCGGCCAAATGCCTAAACATTTTATTTTTTAATTCATTTCCTGGACTACGCCTAACACATTCATCTTTTGACATTTTCATTATATTAGTTTGCGGAATAAACATAAATCTTCACCAACAGAAAGAACACAAGGGACACTTCATAAAGATATAATATCAGTAAGAATATTATAATTTATGTTTTTTATACAATCCTCAAAAGTAATACTCGATCGAGTTCATAATTTACAACATGAATCGAACTGTCGTGCACCTTGGTTGGTCTACCTTACTCGACCACTGCACCGAGCAACCCCGCCTCGGCTACTCGAACTCGTTATCGCAATCCACTACCACAACTGCATTGCCCATTCACCCAAACTCATTGCCCCACTGCAATGTTGTTCACCTGTCATGTCACCCCGGGTTGTAACTGTGTTGGCTCGCCCAACCCGCAGCCTACACCCATTGTCATTCCAACTCTCTGCGCCCACTACAGTCCTCCGCTACCTGTATTGTAACTTGGCGAATAGACTTGTCGTCTTGTGGCCTAATGCTACTAGGTCTGCAGTTCTTCCGACTACACCTCACTCGGATTCTCGTTTTTGTGATATGTTTTCTGCTGCTTGTCACTGCAGGCTCATCCCACCTCTTAGCTCACTCGTCGTACCCAATACTTGGACTTGCTTGCTTCAATCGCCTGTGGATGATGCCTTTCTCCCACTTTGTCGTCCACTAATATATACTCATGCCACAATGGTTATGTCGCCCTCCAAGCCGACCTCCCATCATAACACTTAGCCAAATTAACATGTCAGCCTAAGTGTGGGGGTGCCTAACCTCGTTACTCCCCTATAAGGCGAGTTGACACGTGCTCTCCAACACTTAGCCAAATTTTGACTCTCGTGTAGGTGCGCCCCTCAACTCGTTGGTTGACCCGGCTTATCGATTGGGTGCGCTTGTTGCAACTCGTCGGTTATGTGTGATTGCCCGACTCATTCACCCACGCGCCCTGACGACTTGTCATCATCTTGTCAGTTAAACGCGCCCATCATGCACGTCCGACTCGCCCAAGTGTGATGGTCACTCGGGGGCTTGACACATACACTCCTACCACATTAGTTGGTAGAACCCTTTGGTTTTTGTATATCGTTTTCACAAGAGTGTTTTTTATTTTTGTTAACAAAAGGTGTAGAGTAGCTAAATCATAGTTTCTAGTTATGATTAAAAACATACATAATTTACTCACAAAAAATGTAAGATATATTTATATTATAATTTATAATTAATATTGAATCAATGACATGTACATTGAAATCAATGCATTGGTGCATGCATACTAAAATGAATGCATTGATTTCAATTGATGTGATTGATGCAAGTAATGATGTATTGATATCATAAATAATCTAATAATTTGCATATCTATTTGCTTAAAGTATGATTACCCAAACACATTTGAAAATTGATAACAACATAAATGCATGACACGGAATTCAAAGTAATGGGCAATAATTTGTTGAATTTAATAACCAATCAAATTGTTAATATATATACATATATATTTAAAATAATAAATTTAGATTTCTAATATTAACATTTGGAAAATTTGCAATTTTTTTTCAAACCCAAAATAGTATTGGTTTGACTAAAAAACCCAATGCATAATTTTACCAAATAGCAAGGACAATAATTAAAGAATTTAAAATCCCAATTGGAGTAATCCAATCATTTTGCCAAGTAATCGACCATCGTTAATGGTATGAATACGTTGGCTTGATCATCAAGAGTAGGGATACGTTGCGCTGACAAAGTTCAATGAATTTGATTATCAACGAATTTGCTTATGTGAATAATTACATTGACATCCCATCAAATTGAGTAATCAAAGCGTTTTGCCATGTTTGGCGAATGCTAAATATGCGAATATTGAAAATTTAATGCTCCTCATATGGTGTGGTGTTTAACACCATATAACACTTCCGCGCTGTTTTTTTTCTCTCATCACGGCACGGGGTGTTATATGGTGTTAAACACCACCCCATGTCAATATTTAATGCTCCTCATATGGCGCGGTGTTTAACACCATATAACACTTCCGCGCTGTTTTTTTTCTCTCATCACGACACGGGGTGTTATATGGTGTTAAACACCACCCCATGTCAAGGGCATTAAATTTTCAATAGTCGCATATTTAGCATTCGCCAGCAATCGATCATCATTAAGAGTACGAGTACGTTGGGTTGATAATCGATCATCATTAAGAGTACGAGTACGTTGGGTTGATAACATTAAGAATTTAATCTTGTGAATAATTACAACGAAGTTTGGAATTTCAAATTTAGTTGTAAAAATCTGATCACAATTATTAGTTTTTTTGGTCGGTTATTTTAAGTGTTATGTACATACGGTTATTATATTGCAATTTCTAAACATCATGATTAACATAAAATAATTGTAATTAAATTAAAAGACGTTCCACCTTTGATCTTAAAAAGTTCTAGTCGTGTAAGAGCAATTTTTTTTGGAAAGGAAGTGTAAGTTATTTATTAAATTGGCTGGTAATTGGTAGACAATTTCTGAAAACAAAATTTTGAGATTTTTTATATAAAGTATAAGTTACTTATTAAATTGGGTTAATTGATAGACAAACAAAATTGTTGAGATTTTTTTATCATAAAATGAAATGAATATTTGAGGATTGCTTTATTTTTATTTTTTGTAAGTTTGGTACTTCCTTTTTCTATTAATATTTCATGAAAATGTTTTTAATAAAAATTGCAGGTGGCTTTAACTCGCTCGTAGGAAACCAGGTTTGTTGGTCCTTTGTCTGTATCGAACGTTGTCCAAAATTTGAAAAGAGTTTTCCTTACCATCCAAGCTACATTGACAACTTTATCTACTATATAATTCTTATTAAAACAATAAATGCTAATCGTCATATAATCAAAATTTTGTTGATTGGCCTACTTCAATCATCTAATGAGTCCACCGGGGCTGGGGCTTTCGTGCTTGAACCCGAGATTTCACTTCTCTTCATATCTTGGAGGCTCTATTCAATCCTGTTCACCGTGAGGTTGTTGTGATACAGTCGCAGTTGGAAAAACTAGATCTCCCTTTGCAGATCCTTCATGCTTGACTCAGGTGGTCTATCTTCCTCTGGTTCTTCTCTTTCCTTATAGGTTGTCATTTTGCGGGCCAGGATATTCTTCATAACTCAATATTGTTGAATTGTTTTGTGGAACAGCATTTGACATCCTCTGGTGTTTCCGGGGTCTTTAAGCATTGTTTCCCAATCCTCCGCTTCAATCTCTTGATTTACTATGTTATTGTTTAGCTCTCTTTCCCATTCAGATATTATTGCTTTCACCTCTGGCAGTGTTTCAACGACGTATGCATTGATCAGGTTCTGCATACTCTCCTTCCTAGTTTTCCTTCCTCTTTTTCTCGGTCCTCTGCTAGAAGTCGGTTCCAATCCTTTCGTCTTTTTTTGGCCTTTCCCATCCCTATGTTTACTTTCTTTCCTGGCTGGTTACCTTCATTTTCCATCCTGACCTCCTTTTGTATTTCTTCCTCCTTTTCCGAGTGACACACCTTTTCCTGGGCTGGAGCAGGGATAGAGTTTCGAGACTCCAAAATTCTCTGCACTTTGCTTGTTATTTTACTTAAAACAAAAACTAAGAAAATAATCTTGTAAGTCAACATATTTTAAACAGAGTAACCTCAGGCTTCCCCTCTCCCAAGTGGGGCTTCTAGCATGGCCTTGTTAAGTCGATCCCTGCTTGGAGAACTATAATAGCCCCCATTAACACCCAGGTTCCCCCATCCCTCCTCAAAGAAATGGAGATTTTTGACCTCCTCATTGTTCCGGTGGTTTCCTATTAAAATTTGAAGAACTGAGGTACCCAGCGCCCACGAAGTTTCTTTGCTTCTCCACCCGACTGCAATTGCAACCCAACCTTGTTTGTCGCCACCCCAACGACCAAGGGAATGCTTCTCAGGATGGATGAATGGAATTGTTACCCTACCTTGGGTCCCGACAAAGGATCTGGATAGGGAATTTATCAAAACTATATCCCTACCATGACTGCTACCCCAATTATCGCATTTGTTCCTGTGCCCATTGTTCAGGTCCAGACTCGGCACAAGATGGAGGTTTATCAGCCTTCTCGCCAAATCAGATGCAACTTCTACCCCTCCGCACTTAACTAGGACATCTTCCTTCTAAGGCCACCTACTCCCCCAAAATAGCTTGATAGGCTTGTTCCTACCGCCACTATCGAAACCCCATAGGATGTCCCAGTAGGCCGTAATACACCAGGACCTACCTCTCCTAAGACCAAGACCAGAGATCCTAACCCACCTTCCCCATATGAAAATCTAGACAAATTCTCTCTGGGTTACCAAGCCCGAACCCCAAGAGAAACAGTTTGTCTCGACAGAGGCCGCTTCCGGGGGTGTCATTTCCATTAACCATCATTCCTCTTCTAAAAACAAGTTTACCAAATAGTCGTTCATGAGAGTCAAGAGATCATACTAGTTCTTGCAGACGAAAACAGTCGCAGCTCGATTGTAGAATTTATCACTGTAGATCACCTGATAATGCAATGTACTAAAGCAAAATACTTAATCTACTTCTATACTCAAACTTGTAGAAGCTTAATCGATTTTGAGTAAGATCAAATAGAACACATATAATAGAGAATGAGAAATCAATCACACATGAACACAGAAGAATACTCTTGGGAAAACCTCAGCTAAAAACCCCATTATCTGTATTATCATACAAGTAGAAATATCTTCGGATTACACAAAGCTTTAGCTCACAAGCTATCCAACTCTCAGTACAATCCCTCAATGCTGCTCATAGACTGAATAGATACAACATATGCCTTCCCTTAGTCCTCCAAGCCTCCTATTTCCTACATCCTATTTCCTACATAGTTTCTCCTGGGTCCTCTGGCTGCCACCTGTGTGAATTCGCCTCTCACACAACTCACCAAACTCATAAATAACTGCGCAATCCTCAAGGAATGAATTCCTTCTGCATGCAAGAGATATCCTCAATGGAATATTCCTCCAACTGATAGTACACTGTCCCATCCTTTGATCTCAATTGGGTCTCTGACTGAACTGACATGCATGAGTTATTTATGAGAGAATATTCAGTTATCTCAAGTACACTAGTTACATGCATGCATTAACTCACTGAACTCACAATCAATTCCACAAATTGTTGGAACTAATCTAACTAGTGTTTGTCTTCATAATTGAATAATGATGTAATGTATTTGTGAAAAGAAAATAAATTTTTATTGTAAAATAAAATTGACATATTAAAGCATGGGTTTCATTCTTGGGTTAATTGTCAATAGGTTAAAACACCCATTGTGTGCTCTAGGATTTTCGTATTAAGTCAAAGTCATGATCATTATGTAAAGGACCCTTATTAGGCTCATTATGTAAAAGAAAAATGTTTTAATTAAGTCTCGTTTCTCCTCCAACAAGTCGGCCTTGTATACTATCAATTTGACCTCTTGAACAAATTAAGTTAACCTCATGAAAGGACACATCCTCTTTGCAAAGACTATATATATAAAGGAGAATTTCACCTTGTGACACAACACCTACAATCTTCCATTTGATCTGCAAGAAAAGTGGTACAAAGGAGCTTATAAAGAAGAAAAGGTAATAAAAGAAGACCGAAATCTGATAATTGATTATAGGGACCAAAGTCTATTATAGTTGCAAGACCAAAATTTTGATGAGGTCAAAGGTACAAAATGACAAAGAAAGAAGGGACTCTTGTTCATCCATATCCTTGAAGAAGTTTGATGTTGATCTATGAACCAGAAGATGATTTATCTCTTAGGCTGACTTGGTGGATGGAGAAAGGTATAGATCAAGGGTCTAGGATTGCCTCAACTTGATTTGATTCTACCGAAAGAAGAGTTTGATTGGGTTTTCCTTAGTTGTGTGCCTACATCTGGTGTTCATTTGTCTTTGATGATGTTCATGTTTTGATAATTTCTTGATGATAAAAAATAATAACAATAACAAAAAGAATCTAATATGCCACAAGCAACTTTCAAATTACAGAGAAATCAAATTCATTAGTCCTAACTAGAGATGCCCTAGATTTCTCAACAAGGGGTCTATTACCCCCAGAGTACAACCATATAATTTCAAGCACACAGATAATTTTATGATTTTGGAAGATGATAGTGGAAGAGTTAAGTTGGTAGGAAATGTGCTTTTCCAATCTATGTATGTCACAAGTTGGTTACTTAAATTTCTATCCACTTTTTATTTTGGTTAAAAATGCATTATCATAAATTAATGAACAATATGATTACATAAGAATGATCATGATCATATTTTTAGATCTAAAATTTGCTAGTGGTGCCCCTTTCCAAAAGAAAAACAATATTTCTTATATGTTGTTGTAAATATATTAAGTGTCGGTACATGTGTTGTAGCTACTCTTTGTGGTAAAAAAGGTAGTGATGATGACTTCTATGTATAAACTTTATAGCATTCTGGAAACTATCTTACCACTACAATGGTCTCTTATTTTTTTACAATTGATTAATAACTCCTATATGAACCAATACCAATAATGAGCTACAACCCCTCTATGCAAAACTTTTCTCATTGGTCTCTCTAGCACTAAATTGGTTTCAACAATAAAAATCTGCAATCTTGAACACTAAACATTTCCAACACATTTAAGGCCACCAACTCTATTAATGTTACTTGACTCCCAAATGATATCACCATAACCAATATTACAAGAAACAAAGTGCAAGAACAAAACCATGCAAATTGGACCACTTCTTCAAATTCTTGATTTTTGGTGTCTTGGTATTTTTCTTGCAAAGCTTGTGCTCTATTACCATAACAATCCCTTCAAATTTTTACTTGGGCTTCTTTAATGCTCGATACACGTGCCCACTTTGATCATCTACTGGCAACCCATGAGATGTCTTGAAGGTTTTCTCCTCATGGAACTTCATGTCCCGTCTCACGATAATCCTCCTACTACCAGGAATCTAGATCATGTATGCCTTGGATCCTTCACTATAGACCTTCTCTGCAATCTAATAAAATTTGTTTCATTTTTCATCGAACACATGACGATATGCTATGTTTCCAAAGATCCAGAAGTTCCCCACCTCTGTCTTCTTCCCTGGCAAGACCTCCTCTACTATTATCTTCCCCAACACCTTGTGGGGAACCCTATTTTGTATGTACATTATCATGCTACATGCCTCTTCCTATAGGAACTTGGGCATATCCTAGTCATACAACATCGCCTTTGCTACCCTAAAAATAGTCTTATTATTCCGCTTTGCTACTCCATTATATTGTGGATTGTATGCAATTTTCCACTCTCTTTTGAATCATGCCCTCCTTCGCACAGAACCCCATGAAGTCCTTATATGTATACTCGCATCCATTGTCTCTATGAAGCACCTTGATCCTTTTTCCTGTCAGGTTCTCCACAAGAGCCTTAAACTCTTGGAAGCGACAAAAGACCTCATTTTTCTTCTTCAAAAAATAGATCCAAATTTTCCTAGAGTAGTCATCGATGAAGGTCATCAAATACTCATACCATCCAAGAGATATGGTGGACATCATAGAGAAAATGTCTAAGTATATTAACTACAACACACCACTAGCTCTATTGTCACTTCTTGGGAACATTGGTTTTGTAAACTTCCTAAGTACGCACCCCCTTGCACATGTCATCATGCTCTGTGCTTAATTTTGGAACCTCTGTTACAGTCTCTTTGAGCAACCTGAGTGTTCCATTGTGTAAGTGTCCCATCCTCCTATGCCACAACTCTCTCAAGTATCTACGATTTCTATTGCTACTACTAAATAGTGTCTTTGGAGAATCGAACTACAACCTGTATAGATTATTGCTTCAAAACCCAATCTGTTTGAACTTATTCCAACCCTAGTGTTTGATGTACAACTTTTGTCCCACGAAGTAAACATTGTAACCCTTTTCTTGTAGTGTAGATACTGAAATCGGGTTTAGACCCAAACCTCACACATGTAACACATCTATAGCACCGGTGTTCTTTCCTGATTCCATTTGAATGCAGATAGTACCTCTCCAAAATGGAGTAAATTTCATCGTATTTCCCATCTGAATCAGGAAATCCATCTCCTCTTCCTTGTGTCTGGATAAATAGTCTCTAACCCCCTTCATATGTTTTGACACACCATTGTCTATGTACCATACACCTATGGATATGGAGCTAGAGAGGAAAGCTATGAGAGAGAATCCATCTTCCATTCTGGAATGCAAATCCTTAATGTTTGTTGAAGCTAATCTATCCTTCACCATCTTGTCCTTCTTTCGGTTAGGACATTGGCTGACATAGTGAACGTGTTGACTTCAACTAAAACATTTTACCTTTGATAGGTCCTTCTTCTTATTCTCTCCTTTAAAGCCTTATCCCTTACTAGGACCCTTCTTTTCCTTACCCTTTCTAGCTAGGGCTACATTCTCTTGCTCCTCTTTCATCTTTGATGCCTTGCCACTGCTACTAGTTTCATTGACTAAGTTGAGACTCATCTCCTCCTTAGTGAAATCACTCCATAGTCGATTCCAATCTGGAAGTTTGTCTCACCCAGAAACCAATTGGATGAACATGTGTCATTCCTTCGAAAATATATTCAGTGTTATTCACAATATCTCGTCATCACTTGGCTTGTCTCCAACTGAAGCTAATTCATCTCTAACAAACCAAACTCCGGTGAGATAAGAAGTAACATCCTCACCCTTATGTATATTTATGGTCCTCAACCTTTCTTTGAGAAAAATTTTCATGTTTTCTAAAGGATCCTGGTACATTTTGACGATTCCCACATTTCTTTTGTTGTCCCCTTTTTTGTGATATGTGGAACAATGAAATCCTTGACTCCACAACAATCATCCTCTTCGTTTTGGAAGTTTCCTTTTTGTAGGTTTCCAATTGTTATGGATTCATTGGTACAACAGTTACATTCTCCACATACTCCTTCAAATCATACTCATCTAGAAGGAATGACATCTTGGCCTTCCAAACACCAAACATTGAGGCTCCATCGAACCTATCCTGTTCTCAATCCTAATGTGGCCATCTCTATAAATATACGAACTCAAATAAACTAGAGAAGTTGAATTAGGTAAAAAAAAAAAACTTGTTCTCTTCGCTTCCTCTTCCCTATGTTTATTTACCACTACAAACTGTCTGCGCCTAGATCAACTTTGATACCATGTGAAATTTTCTTGATTCCAACAACCGGAAATTAATCTTCTAACTTATGTAGTTTACTTGTCTTCGAAAATTACGATGGAAAATAATGATTAATTCACTTAAAATCTTCACAAATAAAATTCAGGAACCGAGAAAATAATGCACACACAAATTTATGGACACCAATATTTTTGGACAATAGTCCCTATAAAAACCCTAATGTGGGGAATACGAGTTCAACAGATTAGGGTTTATATTATTAATTCCTCAACTACTTAAGAAATACAACTGCTTTCTTGATATTGACAAATATCCAACATACATTTTTCTCCACTAGAAGAATAATCTAAAAACACAAGTTTCTTCTACAAAAATAACTCAGCCTCTTTCCAGCCTTCTCACACCTACTCTTGCAACTCACATTGGTAGCTGGAAATGTGCGCCATTAGCTCTGGGAAATCCAATCAGCCTCCAGAACTATGTTGCGGCTACCACACTACCTACTGCTACTCACTGAAGCCACTCGAAACTCCTTCATTAGTTAATCATGGAACTGGAACTCGATTTGCATCCTTTGCAACTCGAACTGGATAAACTAGAAGTGCGCACTAGTTAATTCACACTTCCTAGTACAAACTCCTTGTAGATAAATTCAACCTCTCTTTCTGTCACTAGAACACTAGAAAATATGTGGATATCTTCTCCAGAAATTTCCTCCCAAATTATTTGTTGAAACCCATGTTGTTGGTGTGTCTCTCTGCTTCAACTACACCCTTGCTAATCACTGCAACTAGATAAGTCAAACTTCTCAAGTGTGTCTCTCCAAACCCCATCGACTTGCTTTTATAATCTCTTGTTGAAAAATCAATGAGCATCATCTAATCAAAATCAATGGCTAAGATCATCTTGACCCCATCAAATGACTTTTTTGGAAGTATCTAGAACAAAATCAACTTTCCTCAATTAATCTGATTTAATTAACCAATTTTTCTAAGTTAGACTTAGGAAAATAATTAATAATTGGCTAATTAATCTAATTGAGGTGTTTCTTGTGGAACCTTTTTTGGGTATTGGAGAATATATGTTCCTTAGCTTCTTAGACACCATAGAGACTAAAAAACCTATCTAATGCTACCAAAAATTAACATAGAATAGGTCCATCTTAACCTTGAATCATGTGAAAGGGATACAAATCTTGAAGTGTGCTAAATACACATAGACGCATATTCTACAAAAAGGCATGCATAAAGGCACAAAGACACATCAAATATACATTAATATCTCTCCCACACTGGTTGTATAGTATCTTGTTTTTCTTGGTGCAATAATTTTAGATTTATTAAGGTGTCAGTGCTAAGTTATTCTTATTTATTCCTATATATGAACAATCCCTTGAAAAGAATCTCAAGCCTTAAACATAATTCCATGTTTACTAATATCAATGGTTGGGAGTTTTGATTTCTAGAATAAATCTATGTAATCCTAGGATCTGTAAGTGTGAAAAAGATTAAAAAATCTCAAAATATGTGATAAATATATATATATAAATAAAACAAAGGTTTACACACACATTATAGACACAACCAACATCTCCCTTATTAATACAATAGAAGCACCAAGTTTCTAGTAGTGTTATTAATTTAGTTTGTTGCAATTCAAATTGATTAGGTGGATTCTTATTTGTCCCGGATTGTAAATAGGATATGGTTTTGTAATATTTTTATATTATACACTAAACTTACTAGGTAAATACCCGAATGAATAGAATAGGTTTGGATTTATAAATTCTTGAACTTTGACCGATTCTATTTCATAGATAAAATACTTCATATTATTAAAGTGGTGCTTTCACCAACTTAAGTATGAAAATCTTATTTGTGCTTTTTGTTAGAGATGAATTTTAGATACTTAACGTCAAATTCTTTTGATATGTTTCCAAACCATGGAAAAATTATGACAGGAAACTTTTATTTGGTAGCATAGTGACACTAAAATGTTGTTCAATAAATCATACAAGCCACAAAATATATTTATTTACACATTTTTTTTGTTTTTCAAGGGAAAATATTTTTTCTTAGCTCGAAAATAAGAGTGGGGATTGCAACAATATTTCTTATGATTATGTTAAGGAAGTGGCAGAGATAACAACCGTTCTATCCAACCACTTAAAATAACCACAATTGATAGATACACACACACGTGTGTGTGTCAATTGGGATTATCTCAAATGGTTATATAAAAAAAAATTTATCATTTAGTCTTTCAATGCATTCTAAAAATTGAAGATAATAATCCGATTATATGGAACTACCCATTAGTAATATAGAAAATTGAGGAAACTCTATAAATCGATCAATGCGTGTAGTGCTATTTTCATCTTGCTATCGGAATTTATTATTGAAAATATTTTTAATATATGAATAAATATAAAAGCACTGCAACAGACTCGATATGGACAGAAACTAGAAATATTATTTACATGGATCTTTAAATAAACTTAAAAGCATTAACGTTATTAGTCCCTGCCTGGGACTAATAGCGATCGATCGATCGTTGACCTACCATTACTTGATACTTTGACCGGTTTTTTTTTTCGGTGTTTTCACATTTTAACCTAAGTTTGATGCTCCCAATTTTATTCAACAAAATTTTACCCAAAGTTTTTGGTACGACAAACGATTGAGGTCTTTTTGCAGCCTTCACGTTGCCCGATGCAAAAATATTGAGGCAATCTCATCTTATCCAAAGTACGTTGTGGTAGGTTGTGCAGGCAAAGTTTGCAATATCATCTTATCCTAAGTTCTTTCTGGGGCTTGTTCCACGTTAAGCCAGCACCTAATTTAGACATTTGTTCATAGAGATATTTGCATGTTGACCACCTGTCAGCGTATTCAAAATTTGTTTAGAGCATTTTTATTCAATAAGTTCCCTTTTTTTGTTCCTTCGCATTACCGAGAATGATTAAGCAAAAGGAATTTATGAAGATTATTCAGTGTTTTCCATTTTATATCACAATTGTTCATTCTGAGTATTATAATATTGTTCGTTCTGAGTATTATAATATTGTTCGTTTCTGACCTTGCAGAAATGCCTATCCGAGACTTCTGAGGTTGGCGTTTGCCGTGTTGTAGTTGTTCCAGTATTCATAATTTGTTTAGAGCATTTTTATTCAATAATTTCCTTTTCTTTGTTCCTTCGCATTACCCAGAATGATTAAGCAAAAGGAATTTATGAAGATTATTTGTCTTGGTTTGTTTTCTCTAAACTCAGGGTTTCATCGCTGTCTAGAATATATTTATATGTGTGGTATTTGTATGACTGTTATGGTACAGTGAATGCTTTCAGCTAAATGTTATACAACCATATGGTTGCTCTTCTATGACCCTACTGCTATTCAGGATTTGTTTACTTTAGCCAGATTTTTTGTGTTAATGTCTGTAAGAAAACTAATTCTGGAAAGAAAAAGTAATTCTGGATGAATAAGTCTTTGTTCCCTTACACTTGCATGGTTTTCATTACAGAATTTACACCTTCGATAGCCTAATTTCTAATACTAGTATAATCTAACTCGTTTTCCTTTCTTAACGGTGGAATTCCCACGTTCAAACTCTATATTTTTTATTATTATTATTTCTTTCTACAAGCTTTCTCATTCTAATTGGTACCTTTACCAGTTCTTGTAATCCTTTCTTGTTATCCTTCTACCTGTTTATTTTCATAAAAGTTATTTGCAGACTACCCTACTATTTCTCATGGTAATCTGTCATTTTCTACACTCTAAGAGCATTTGACCTGTAGATATAATTATTTATGAAGATACATAATTTCCTTCAGTCTAGTAACTTCGACATGTAGATATATATATACAAATGCATAACAGATTTTCTAAATCACTTTATAAGATAGTTTTACTTATCTGGCTCACAAAACTTCACAGATTTATTCTGCAACTAAACTTTGCTGCTTGATACTGTGCCTCCCAACCTTGAGACTACTCACATTGTAGTCTCCCCTCCATGTAGATATATATATATACAAATACATAATAGATTTACTAAATTTAAGATAGTTTTACTTATGTGGCTCACAAAGCTTTACAGATTTATTCATATTCAAAAAACTTAGATCTCTCTTGAGTAAATAATAACTCTTTTCCCTAACCACTTAATAAGTAAAAACACCACTTAATAAATAAAAACAGTGTTTACAAGCAAGGAACTGCTAAATTTAAAAAATCAAATAGAAATTGAATCCCATAATCAAATTAAAAATCAAATAGAAATTGAATCCCATAATCAAGTAGAGTTAGGGAAAAACGTTAAAATCAAATAGAAATAAAGTAAACGAAGTTCACTAAATCACTAGTTAGTAGTTGCAGAAATTTAATTGAAATCGAATTTTCCATATCAAGATCAAATGCAAAAATAAAACAAACACAACACCATTAGATTTTGACACAACACGCCAGCCGCTCGACTAAAGGAGAGGACACACACGTTATGAAATAGCAATGATGTGACAGGTGGGTTGCATGCACTCCCCAAATGCTTGCCCCACGTCCTTTCCTACGCTCGGTGTCTTTATATCCGTATATAATGGAGGTTCATATAAAAAACTATTTTTAATATAAAAGTTAGTAATTTTATTTCTTTCTTATTTTTACTTCATATCTGATTCCTGAAATAAATCATTATAAAAACCAAACATACCATTTTTTGTGTCTTTATATCCGTATATAATGGAGGTTCATATAAAAAACTATTTTTAATATAAAAGTTAGTAATTTTATTTCTTTCTTATTTTTACTTCATATCTGATTCCTAAATAAATCATTATAAAAACCAAACATACCATTTTTTATAATCTCAGTTAATAATTGATTATTTTCGTAAACAAGCTTAATTTTTATCATATATTAGGTCATATTGAATATAGAATAGTTTTTTTTAATTGTAAATAATTTTTTTAGGTCACATTGAATATAGAATAGTTTTCGTTTTAATTGCAAATGAAAATTTAAAATAAATAGAATGTCATATTTTTCTTCTTCTGAAAATAACTACTTTCCATCCATTATTATAAAAAAATTACATATCTAAATACAAAGAAATTATTATAAAAAAATTACATATATAAATACAAAGAAATTTAACTGTTTCTAAAATATTCAAAACCTAAAATCAAGTGTATTAAAATATAATCATTGTTATTGAATTTACATTAACATAAATTTAAAATTCCAACCTTCTTGAGTGATCGACTTATTCACTGATTATATTTGTCTATTTGATACTTGGTGTAACTATGGTTAAAGAAACAAAACAATCCACAGCGCCTGTAAAATATTATCCAAGATTTTTTCAAGCACCGTTATGATCCTCCTCCGCAGCACCCACATGAATTGATGTCAACTAGCATTTTCGCACAAATCAAAAAAAGGCTTCATTCATTTGTGCTTGAGGGAGGCCATTCGCTTAGGCAGGGACTACCGGCTGCATGCAGCAGTTGTTCAAAAAGAAAACCATATGCTCCAAAGAATTAACCATCTGCTCCAAAGTATTCTTTGTTAAATCTCTCTTGCAAGTCACACATCTTAACTTTTGGAAAAGGAATGGAACAAGGACTACATTTGACTTTCACAAAAGGAAATTTACACTTTATTTTGCTTAATACTTTGGCATATTGATGATAGATGTGAGAGTTATTTTTTCCGATTTGCCTTAATACTTTGGCATATTGATGATAGATGTGAGAGTTATTTTTTCCGATTTGCCTCACAATGCACCTTATAGACTTAAGGATTACGGTGTGGTAGGTTGATATAAATGCATTGGCTAAACAACATACAAAGAAAGTAAATCCTCACAATTAAAAACTGGTGAAGATTTTTATGGAGGTTAGTTGTTGGTACATATGATTTTGTGCACTAATGCATTTAAATATTAATATGTATTGATGTGATATAGGTGAACAAGGCAAACTAGTTTCTGAAAAATATCTTCAAAGCTCGATTTGAAATTAAAATGCCATATATTTCTTAAATTTTCTTTTTAGAATATAGAGATGTATTAATTATAGGTTTGGCTTAAATTTAAAAAAAGGGAAAAAAAATTATAATATTATATATTAAATGATTTAATTTTTTAAGTTTATTTTATTATATCGATTTGAAATTAAAATGCCTTTTTAAGAAATATAGAGATGTAATTAATTATAGGTTTTGGTTTCTAAGAAAAAAATATATATATTAAAATATTAAATGACTAATTTTTTTAAGTTTATTTATTAATTATATTTTAGAATTTTTTTTAGAATATAGAGATGGTATTAATTAAAAGTTAGATTTTAAGATAAAGGAAAAGTATTAAATAATATAAATGATTATTCTTTTTTTAGTTCATTTTATTAATTATATTTCAGAATTATGCAAAAATAATTTTTGGGCTCATATAGATTTCTGAGAGTACCACGTATATTTTGTATTACTTTAATATAGTGAAGATATATTCCCAGCAAAGACTAATAATAAAGACAAGAAAAGAATATAGAAAGAGATGTAAGAGAAAAAAGATTAGCCTAAAATAAGCCAAAAAAAATTCTTAAATAATATTATTTATTAACCTAAAGGATTGAAGTATATAATTTCTTTAGGAGGTTATGTGTTTAGGTCTTTGTGATTGTCTCTACACTAATCCACCATTCTTTAGTTACTTTTTTAACATGTAAAGATATTAGTGACATTCTTACTCACAAATTTGCTTATATGGGTTGAGCTTGTTTTCACCGTGTATATAATTATGAAGCTAACAAAATTTGCATGTCAAAGTTAATATCTTAGCTTTGTGACAAAGTATTTAGTGTCTACCTTGTTTTTTCTGTAAGTTCGGAAGTGGCGAGGCTATATCATAGTCATGTCAAAGAATAACACCCGAATAGGGCAAGGAATTGAACCGGTGACTTAACATCTAGGAGTGACTTAAAAGCGCACTCAATCACCATCTATCCAAGACCTTGTGGACTCACTATCTACCTTGTTATTTGAGATCATATTTCCAGAATTTCTTGAGTTGTATGAGTTGATATTTCAAAATTTTGACCATTCATAAGCTCTATTGTCATTATTACAAATCAATCTCCATGTCCTTAAAAAAACACTTAAAACAAATTCATAGGAATTGTTAAAATACAATGAACCTCCTCAAACTAAACTAACATGGTGATTGTTTGATATCATTGTTTATGTCAAGTGGTCCAACTCACTAAAGTGTGAATCCAAAAACTTATGATATTTACACACACATAAAAATATATCATGGGATCATGAAAGGAATACCTCAACCAAGCAAACATAAAATATTTTGGAATACCTTGCAATCAATAATATAAAAGAATCCATGTAACGGTTACATCAATGACTAATCATAATCATCAATCATCATGTTCTCCTTAATGTCGCATTACTTGAGTTATAGAGGTTGCCTTAAAGCCATTAACTGATACAAAAAAAACAATAGAGGCATGACCATAGAAATGCAAAAGGGGGGAAATCCCCGAACAATTGATTACCACATTTAAAGGCCAAGAATTCGGTCTATGTTATGCACAATAAAAAAGAAACAAACTTCGTTTCCATCATTGGAAAGGAAAATTATCCTCATAAGAAAGATGCTAGTTTACAAAGAGTTATCTGTAATAAAATCTAAATTATCTTCAAAATGTCAATATATGCCCTATTAGAAAATTTCAAATCTATGAAAGAATACTCTGTAGTAAAAGAGTTTGTTTGGGCAAGGAGGAAGGCGAAAGGGCAGGTTGGTCACATGATCAAGCAAAAATGTAATAAAAACTTTTATAAATGTGCTCTTTTCATGGCTAGAATTACCAATTGTTGTGGAAAGTCTACCCATTTGAGTAGTTCCAACTTTGACTACTTGTCTTATATTGCATTATGACTATTTGATTGAACTTTAGGATAGTTTATCAAATAATCATTGGGTCAATCTTGTTAAACTAGATTGTAGTTCAATTCTTCTTATACAAATATTCCTTCTTTTAAGGAAATTTAATTTGTTCATTAACTAAAGGGTTGACCTTTTAGTACCATCTCTTCACAATGCATATTGAAGTTTGACTAGTAACTATTGGGAATACTAAGAGGGGAGGGAGTGGGGGTGGAGGGGAGATGAATCAATATCTCTTAGAAATTAACACTTTATTAATATTTTTCAAAGAATTAGGTAATCTTCAACAATATTATTATTATTTCGTATCAAATAGAAAAACCATTAAACAACACCATACAACAATGCAAAATATAGATATAGTAGACAATTTTTTTTAGGTGGAAACCCCTCCGAGTCAAAAACCACCGAGCACTTCTTAGTAATTGCCTTCTCTTCTTTTAAAAGAAAATAATTACATCAAGTTTTCAACTGCAACTGAAAGAGGCTCCAACCCCCTGATTTATAGGATATAACTCGTAGGAAACTTCTACACCCTATAAAACTGCTACAACTGGAAGGATGCCCCTATGCCCTATATGTCAAGCCCCAACTTGGCGAGTGCTCCAACACTTTGTTTACTAGTTGCTGTGTTAATTTTTTCAAATAGGGACAAATTCCACATTAGACAACTCAGATGAACGAGATGATGCTTGAATTTAATTCCTCTTTTGGAGAGGACAAAAATCAACCTAAAGATCACCCTATTTGGTTAAGAGAAAGTTGATTTTTGAATTATTTTATTCATACATATATTATGGAATGGGTCAACCTTGAGCACATGTGAAATTGGTTAGGTCGGCCTCAACCCCAAGTGGATCCTCGGGAAAGCTTATAAATAGAAGCGACCTTAAGAACATTTCATCACATTGATCAATACATCTTCTATTCTTCTCTTTTGTCTTAATTGACACAGGTCCAATGGAAGGAGTTCACGCAAGGGTCCAAAATCATAGGGGTGGAGCTCACATTAATCTAGGGTTTTCTGAGTCGTGGACGATGGCACAGAACTAGGCATTTTAGTCCCTGAACATTGGCACATAACTGGTTATTTTAGTCCTTGAATGTTGGCACACAGTGGTCAAGACAACATCCAAAGACCCCTGAATGCTAGAAAAGAAGCTTAAGGGAGTGTTTAGGGTTTCAGAAGCAAATTTGAAGGTGTAAGTCCCTAGATGCTCACATAGAATGGCCTTGAGAGCATCCAAGCAGTCCCAAACGCAAAAATAGTAACCAGAAGGGAGTGTCCGAGGGTTTGGAGAAAATCTGGGTGAGTTTGACCCTGGATGCACGCATAGAGTCTTCCTGAGAGCATCCTAGCAGTGACAGATGTCATCACACAATGTCTGAGAGAGAATCCAAAAAGTTTCAGATGCACGCAATCAGTTTTGTTGAGAGCGTCAAGGGTTTTGAATTTGGATTTGACAGTTGGCTTCAGTGATCTCGTAGATTTGGGTTTCTCTTTGCTGGTATATAGATACGTAGATCTATAGATCTATTTTGTAAATCTCCATTGTAAATATATGTATTGGGCTTATTATAATCTCTGTTGAAAACCTTTTATGACAATCTATTAAATAAGAGGATTTGAAAGGGTTTCCCCCTTGTGGGGTTTTATCCTGGTCTTGGACAAATCTGTTGTCTCTTATGGTTATGTTGTCTTCTTTTTCACTGCATATATTGTTCTATCTCCAGTTACAGTTTAGGATTAGTTACATTATCATTAATTGGATGCATTGTTAATGAAGCAGTAAATTGGGCTAAAGTAATTGTTACAACATTGAACAATTGTAAAAATTAACATCGTATCGGAGCTGAGGTGAAGGACAAGCCCAAAAGAAGACAAGCATTGAATCCCTCATTTTCAGAAAGAAGATTTCCTAGTCAAGGTCAAGATGTCGTCCTCTACCTTCAAGGAGCATGAGAAGTTGGGTGATGCATCAAACTTTGCTGCATTGAAAGTCACATTGGAAATTATAACTGACAACAATGATGTGTTGGAATATGTTTAAGGAAGGATGCCCAAGCCTCCAGAAAATGCTTCTACTTCCCTCAAGAATAGGTACAAGAAAGGTGAGTCCAAAGCAACGCAAATTATAGTTGATGGTTTACAAGATCACTTACTTGCATATGTTGGGAATTTAAGAAAGTCTAAATATATGTATGAAAACATAGCCGACATGTATCAAATCAACAACTTGAATGAGATCATCACCTTGAAAGATCAACTCAAGGAAACAAAGATGAACAAAGGATAAGTTGTTCAATCCTACATTATGAGGACCTCTCGCCTTAGAGATCAATTGCAGAGAGTTGGAGAAAATGTGCCTAACAGGGAATTAGTAGTTGTGACTCTTAGAGGTCTCCCTCCTATTTGGGAAACCTTCATTACCACAATCAACAACAACAATGTCATTCGTTCATTTGATGAAATTGTTGGGAAGCTTACTAAAGAATAATCGAGGATGATAGCAAGAGGAAGGATTCATAAGCATGAAGAGGGAGAGCCCGCTGCATATATCACTCATGACAAAAGGAAGAAAGCAAAAAGAAATCCATCAAGGAATCCTCCTTCTCAAAATACAAAAGGAAGGAATGATAGATCGTTATCTCATATTGAATGATACAAATTCCACAAGAAGGGTCATTATGCACGAGACTATCCCAAGAAGAGAAAAAGGCCACGTTACAACACCAAAAGCAACAACAATAACAAAAGAAGAAAAGACAATCAAAGGAATAACCATGATAGAAGATATGAAATAATAAGAAGAGACTCCTCAAGTGACCGTGAAGAAGATCATCCTCCTCAAAAGAAGTCAAGGGCTCCTAGGTATGAAAGTAATGTTGTAAATAATTCCAAATACATTCTTATTTATTCCCTTACTAGTTCTTCTCCACCGGGTTCATGGGATAGTTGGTTGGTTGATAGTGGGGTCACTCATCATTTCTCCAGATATAAGGAAGTCCTCTCTAATCTAGTAGAGAGGAAGACTAAGCTGAAGGTCATTCTTAGAGACAAATCCAATCATCCCGTGAAAGGATTTGGGTCTGTCAAATTTCAGCTGAATTCTGGGGAATCAATTTTGTTGCATGGTGTTATGTATGTACCGCGATTAATGAAGAATATGTTATCTATATTTGCATTGGAAGATAAAGGGATGAGGGTTGCATTCATCAAAGGAAATTTTTTGACTTGGCTCATTGATTCACCTATGAGAGATGCATTCACATTAGGATCGAGATTTGAAGGACTCTATTGAAACAATGGAAGACCACTTCTAGCATTAGATCATAATACCAATCATCTAAGCAAGTTATGGCACCGCAAACTGGCTCATCTTCATTATGATGCACTTCCGAAGTTGAAGAAATTGTTCTTAGGTATCCCCGATGTTCAAGATCATCATGAGTGTGAGTGGAAAGAAAACGAGGGGACCGTTCCCCTCTAGTAAAAACAAGACAAATGACATCCTCCATCTCATTCATTATGATATATGTGGTCCAATGCTTGTACATTCTATTGGTGGTCATATCTACTACATCATCTTCATTGACAACTTATCAAGAAATACATGGATATACTACCTTAAGCACAAATATGAATCCTTTGAAATTTTTAAGGAATTCAAAGCCTTGATTGAAAATCAAACAGGAAAGGGAATCAACGTCTTCAGGTCCGAAAATGGAGGGGAATACATGTAAAACAAATTCATAGCATTTTGCAAGAAAGAAGGGATCAAGAAGGAAACAATTATGCCATATACTCTTGAACATAATGGTTTAGCTGAAAGGAAGAACAAGTCTATAGTAGAAGTTGCCCATGCTATGCTCCATGATCAAAAGGTGCCAAAGTTCCTTTGGGAAAAAGCCACATCTACTACTGTATATGTTCAAAACAGGGTGCCTCATCAAGCATTAGAAAACAATACCCCTGAAGAAATATTCACAGGTGTCAAACCTGATAGTAGCCATCTTCGTGTATTTGAATGCCCAATATATTTTCATGTGCCGAAGGACAAAAGGAAAAAATTGGAAGCTACAGGAAGAAAAGGTACATTTGTGGGTTATTTTGAAAATTCTAAAGCATATAGAATATATATTCCTGGTTAAAGGAAGGTCGAAATTAGCAGGGATGTAACTTTCGATGAATATGCAGCTCTTGGAAAATCAATAAATCTTCCTCGGCCTCCTCCTCCCAAGGAAGAGAATGATGACTGGGATATTCTAGATGGTCCTTCCATGCTCAAGTTTGATATGGTTGATGATCCCATGGATCCTATGGATCCGTTTGATCCTCCTCCAAGTGATCCTCCTACTAGGAAGAGACCACTTTGGCTCCACAATACTCTACAAATTGCTGAAAGAAATGTTCCCATTCGTAGATCATTTAGAGAAAGGAAGCAATCATGCAAATATCAAGGATATGTTGCAACCATGAGCACTATGATTCAAGCGGAATCATCCTCATTCAAAGAAGAAGTAAAAGAAAAGGCTTTGAAGGATGTTATGGCTGAGGAATATGAATTGATTGTGAAAAATGATGTATGGGATGTCGCACCAAGACTGAATGGGAAGTCTATTGTGACTTCAAAGTGGTTATTCAAGATCAAACATGGAATTGATGGTATCATTGAGAAATACAAAGCAAGGTTCGTAAATTTAGGATTCTCTCAGAAAGAGGGAGAAGATTATGATGACCTAAATGCTCTCGTGGCTCAATATATAACCATTCGTTTGATAGTTTCTCTTACTGCTAGTCAAGGATGGAATCTTCATCAAATGGGCATAAAGAGCGCTTTCCTTCATGGCATGTTACAAGAAGAAGTATATGTCTAAAAACCACAGGGATTTGAAGTGGAAGATCAAAGAACACATGTTTGTAGGTCGAATAAGGTATTGTATGGTTTGAAACAGGCACCCTGATATAGGTATGTACGCATTGATAGTTACTTAATGGAGTTGGGATTCACAAGAAGCAATGTTGATCCCAACCTCTGCTTCAAGGTAGTCCAAGGTATGCCATTGAATTTGGTTTTATATGTTGACAATATATTCTTGACAGGTAGTGAGCCTCTAATAAACAAGTGTAAGAGGGAGCTAGCCTCTAAATTCGAGATGAAGGACCTTGGTCTCATGCACTACTTTCTAGGCCTTGAGGTGTGGCAAAGGCTCGGTAAGATTTTCCTTTCACAAGGAAAATACGTTGTAAAGATGCTGAAAATATTTGGGATGACTAAATGAAAATCCATGGCTACGCCAATGGAAATGAACTTCAAGAAGTTATGTGGAGAAGCTTCAAGACCCGATTTGGCAAATCCATCCAAGCATAGACAATTGATTAGGGCTCTGATGTTCCTTGTGAACACCCATCCAGATATTTTCTATGTAGTAAACACATTGAGTCAATTCATGACCAAGCCCCTCCATGCACATTGGATAAATGCCAAACACGTATTGAGATATTTGCATGCGTCAATCACACTTGGCCTGAGATATTCTACAGGAGATGTTCAACTTCATGAATACACTGATGTTGATTGGGCAAGAAATATTATGGACAGAAAGAGTACATCTGGAGGTTGTTTTAGCCTTGGATCTGCCATGACATCTTAGATGAGCAGGAAACTAAAGTTTGTAGCATTGAGAACCGCCGAAGCAGAATACATTGCCGCTAGCATGGCTAATTGCGAAGAAGTTTGGTTATGGAAGCTCTTTGGGGAGCTATTTGAGTATGTCCTAGACACTACTATGATATATTGTGACAACAAGAGTGGGACTCGTTTGGAAGAGAATCTCATGTTCCATGACAAGTCCAAGCACCTTGAGATTCAATATCACTTTATCCGAGACATGGTGTAAAGAGGAGCTATTAGACTCCATCACATTTCGACAAATGAACAGATTGCAGATATTCTCACTAAGGCATTACCGAAAGGAAAGTTCATGGTCTTCAAAGAATAGATTGGACTAATGGATGTGGCCCCTTGATATAAGGGGCAACACTGATTGGGGACACTAAGCCAACTCTTCCTACCCTAGTTGAGCTCCCAGGGCAAGGAATTGAGATAGAGGCTCCTGGGGTTGAGGGATCTCTAGACAATAGGGCACTCCCCTATATGTTACCCATACGGTTGAAGATGTTGCTCCCCTATATTCATAGGGTCGGAGAATGTTGCTCCCCTGTCTGGTCTTTGCAGAGTATACCCTAGTTGGCATCATACCCACAAGCAGGGCTTGTTGGGAATATCGCTCCTCATTTGGCCAAAGAGTTGAGAGTGTACTTGGGGTGTACAACCCAAGTCAATTATGATGCAGGTGTTCTACCACATGACTACTGAGAGTCATTGATCGGAAGATCGGTAGGAAATAGGATTGGGTTGAGATTTACTCCCCTTTTGATTTTTCAGGTTGAGAATGAGCTCCCTAATGAGATTTCAAGGTCAAAGATGTGCTCCCATGTATGATGAGTTATCATATTGCTCGGTATGGGTGGAAGTTATTGCTCCCCAATTCTTCTTCTTTTAGATCCATGAAATTTTCAGCAAATAGAGTTGAGTAGAGATATTCAAAGCATGACAACAACATGAGAAGATGATGTGAAGATCAGTTGATAGATATTGGTAGGTGGAATTCTTCCTAGTTGAGATGGAGAGTTAATTTTTGCAACTAGGGTCAAATTCCACATTGGAAAACTCATATGACTGAGATGATTCTTGCATTAAATTTATCTTTTCGAGAGGACCAAAATTGACCTAAAGATCACCCTATTTGATTAAGAAGAAGTTAATTTTTGAATTATTTCATTCATACATATATTATGGAATGGGTCGGCCCTAAGCACATGTGAAATTGGTTAGGTCGGCCTCAACCCCAAGTGGACCCTCAGGAAAACCTACAAATAGAAGCAACATCAATCTCATTTCATCACATTGATCAAGCCATCTTCTATTCTTCTCTTTTGTCTTGGTTCGCACAGGTTTGACGGAAGGAGTTCGCACAAAGGGTCTAAAATCACAGGGGTGGAGCTCGCACTAATCTAGGGTTTTCTAATTCTTAGATGCTAACATAGAAATGTTCATTTTAGTCCCTGGATGCTGGCACATAGTGGTCAAGACATCGTCCAAAGACCCCTAGACATTGGCACAAAATCTTAAGGGAGCGTCTAGGGTTTTGGAAGCAAATTTAAAGGTGTTGGTCCTCGAACGCTCGCACAAAGTGGTCCTGAGAGCATCCAAGCAGTATTGGACACATGCATAATAACTAGAAGGGAGCGTCTAAGGGTTTGGAGAATATTTGGTTGATTTTGACCCCGGACGCACACATAGAGTCTTCTTGAGAGCGTTTGAGTAGTCACATATGCCCTCAAATAGTGTCTGAGAGAGCGTCCAGAAAGTTTTGGACGCATGCAACCAGTTTTGTTGAGAGCGTCCAGGGTTTTGACTTTTGGTTTGACAGTTGGCTTCAGTTGGCTACAATGATATGGTAGATCTGAGTTTCTCTCTGCTGGTATATAGATTTGTAGATCTGTTTTGTAAATATTCACTGCAAATATATATATTAGGCTCATTGTACTCTTCTGAATTTTTTTTGTGGCGATCTATTAAAGAAGAATATTTGAAAGGGTTTCCCCCTTGTAGGGTTTTTCCTTGGTCTTGGACCAATCTGCTGTCTCTTATGGTTGTGTTGTTGTCTTCTTTGTCAATACATATATTGTTCTATCTTCAGTTATAGTTTATGATTGGTTACATTGTTATTAATTGGATGCATTGTTAATGAAGAAGTAAATTGGGCTAAAGTAACCGATACAACATAGAACAATTAGAAAAATTAACATGATGTAGGAAGGATGCTCCAATGCCTTGCATTTTAGTAGCCCCAACTGAATGGATGGTCCAACACCCCGTGTAGGTTATGACCTACCCTAGCACCACACTGTGGCCTGAAGTGTTCATAGGTCACAACCTGATGATGACTCCAATCACCCTTAAGAGTTTGTGGACCTAGTTTCACAATTTTTGAACTGGACCCCCTATGCTCTAAATCAATATAAGAAAGTTTTAAAGAAGATATTGATGCACTATATACATTGCACAAAACTGCTAAAACTAACCATTGTCCATTCAAGCCACTAAACAAGTTACAAATCAAATCTTGTCTATCAATGTTGTCACACCAACCAATAACCGCTCAAACTAACCATTGCTCATCAATGCTCAAACTGAACACTAACCACTAGACATCACTGCTCAAACTGACCACTTCATACATCGTTATTGCACTACATTGCTTACGAATGAATAAGCATTCAAGAGCTCGTAAAGCAGTCAATCAAAATAACTGTAGCAAGCTACTAATGCTACTCCAAATACCAGGCATTGTAGATAGATGATGGCTCAAAACCAAGTGCCTTAGGTCATCCCAATGAGCCACTTGCAATATTCTCAAACATTGCCCAAGGAACGCTACTAGCATATGTCTTGTAGTTGATCAGATTAAACTCGAACTCTTCTCTCAACCAAGGTTACCAAGTCAAACTCTAATAAGCTATCAAGTCAAGCTTCATTTATGTTGTACCAACATCAAGCATGTTGTCATATCGATCCTACATATACTTCTTTGTATGTTGTATATGTTATGTAAATCACCAAGTGAAGAGATCAAAAGCTTCTATCTCAAATAAGCTAACATAAGTCAAGTCCAAGTCATACAATTAATGCAAGGTCTAAATGTCACTATACTTTGGTTTAGAATTGCAATGAGAGGTTTCTCAACAAGATGCACATGATATTGTTAGATAAATGAATCAAAATCAAACTTATAACATGGGTTACTTTAAACAAATTCGAAGTCAATGATTGGCTTAATGAATTTGGTTTTTGAAGTTGTTCATTGATACAATGATATCACTACCATTTTTTCATGGTGAAAATCAATGTCATATATTGACAAGAGAAACTTTGTCCATACTATAAAGTATATGCCAAAATGCTAAGGTGTTTTCAATGAAGGTTGAACCTTATAGCCAAGGTTTGAACTAACTGAGTGATGACCGAATTGGACATATTTAATTTGCAATGAAGGAATAACCAAGCGAATCCAAGATAGAAAAGGTTGCAATACATTTTCTTAAGGGAGAACCACTGTACTTCTCTTGTATAATATGAGATTAAACCCATAATTCTTTCCACAATATAATGTTAATTATGAAAAGAAACTTGAATGATATGTTGAAAATGCAACAAGATGATGGAGCTTAGTGAAAAGAAGTTGCCTTCACTAAGTGGGCCCGTAGGCTATTTTTGGCACAAAGTCTATTTTTAAACTATGTCTATTTTTAGACATATGGATCATGGTCTATGAGTTGCAGGATGCTATTTATGGATATTTGGTCATGTTGGTAAAAATAGATGGACCTCTATTTTTAGACATATGGGGGGAGTCTATTTTTAGACTGCCAGTCAAAAAACAGAACAGTCGAATATTATTAGCTCTTAATAATATTTGGACTATAAACATTATCTTATCCTCTTG
>APFE030930136.1:39844-64617 GCA_000404065.3 Pinus taeda
TTCCCCATTACATACTGTGTTGATATGTGTGATTGATGTTTCAATGTGCACATGCGATTGTTTTTTTAATTCCACAAATTGATGATCAATAGTAGAGGAGGTTATGTATTATGCATGCATTCCGCAAATAGTGTATAATCAGGATAATCTCTGTGAATAAGTGTTATATTATTCAAGATTTTACATGATAGTGTTCAATATTATATCACACAGTCTTGAATGCAAACTTATCTATAGATGGCTTCAAATCAAACTAATGGTAATTATACCTGATTCGACCTAATTTGAGCTTCAGACATATGTATCAAATGGTATAGAAAATTAATCACATATCCATGTCTTCAATTCACAAATAATGTCGATTCTAAATGTACAATAGTTTGAAGGCACTTTATTTCTATTCCTTGGTGTCAAGATTTCAGAAGGTGCCTTAATCTAACAACTTCACAATGCTACATATTTAAACCATTGACATTCTTCAAATTTTCTTAGAGAGAGGAGCCACACACCCTTGAAGTAAAGCAATTTCAACCACAGGTCATGTGCTTAAGAACCAAAAATCTCATGTGCAACATCAAAAGGATGACCTCAACACAAGAAAAGAATTCCATGGATATGAAACTGTTACATAACCCTCGATATTGTAATACATATGTGCCATAATGAGGGCAGATACAATTTATCACAAACCTTTTCATCATTCGTTGTCCTCTAGTATGCTTCCACCAAGAAGACCGCACTCCTTTCAGGTCTACGATGATAAATAGATATGTGCCCTAGTTCTGTCCAAAACGAATCCTAAGTCAGCAACAAAAATTATGAAAATAAACTGAAAACGCAAATTGTCCTGAAATTCCTTCATTGGTGTTCCTTAGGCACCTGAGTTTAATTTCAGAGGAGTATCTCATGATTTTCTTTTCATTTTTTTGTTCATACTTTTGATGGGAGACAAGGTATCTTTTTCTAAGATTAGTATGGCTTTCTATGAGGCATAAAGCTCCAAAAAGTTACGGAAAATTTACTAAATATAATGTATTTTGATATATTGTTTTTCACAATCATTTAAGAATTATGTTAATCCCATGAAATAACAATTTAGGATAAATGTATTTTAATATATTGTTTTCAATAATGTTTCCTCCTTTTTATTTATACTTAAATAATCAATATATAATTATTTATAATTATAATTAAATTAAATCTTTTATTTAAATTTACTTTGACCTTTGACGAAAGTGAAGGTTATCATATGGCCACCTTCTAGGGGTTTAGCCTAGAAAATGGGGTCTTCAACTTCAAATGTGAATCTCTCTCAAACTAGGAGGAACTACATGGTGTTCCACAAACTAATGGAAACATCTTGAAGAAGAGAATATAATGATGTGGATCTCATAAGACAAAATCAATGATTAGCATCGTAAAAAACCCTCGAAAAGTTCAGGGTATGTTCTTAGTCCAAGGAACCCAAACCCTAGGACAAGGGTTTTCAAACATCCAATAGAAGGAGCTACAGACTTGGTGTAATTTAGAAAATTATTAAGAAGCGTTTATTATAATTTCACATCAATGATGGGTGTTTCAGTCAAATTCAAACCTAGTCAAATCCTAGGGTTGACATCAATGACAACACCATCCAACAATTTCCCCCTTTGTCATTTATGGAAATACACATACTCATTTTGCAAGTACAACTCCCCCTAACTTCATGCTTCATCTCCTTCTTGAGATTTCAATCTCCTTCTTAGGTTTCTCTCGCCCACTTTGACATTAATGGAAAAGGGTGATTGCCCCTAAGAATCTGTCTGCTTCCTATGTACCTGTAACTTGCTTGTGCTCCCCTTGATAAGAAGACTTCCTCTATATTCCTGCAATGTACTTGTTTACTTTTAAATGCCTTTGACAATACTTACTACAGTAACCTGCTTCCCTCTGTCATGTTGTGCTTTATATGGATTGACTTTTGTGAATATTATAACCATCTACTGATTTTTAGTGCTAACCTATTATTAATGTGAATACTCTAATGATCAATCACTGTAGACCTGTATCCTATGACTATTCATCTCCCCTTGAACCTGTTATAGATCTAATATATCTGACTTGAAGCAGTTGTTTTGTCCATGCTACCTATCTATCGACTGTAGACTTGTGCCACATACTGATGCATAAAATCCCTATCTTCATTATTCAGGGAGTCAACATGTTGATTTGTTCAATATAAAGTATCACCGAACTCTTTAGTTGGCCCATCTGGACTCTGGTCATCATTGAATGCATTTGCTGACTCATCATGAGTTTTTTTTCATCACAAAACCTTTTTTCCTTCCTGCTCTTCTTGCTCATCTTGTACATGTTTTCTTTTCCAAACCTTAATATTCTCGTTTTCAAGCTTTTCGTTCATGCTTAATTCCATCTTATACCTACAGTGACAAGCTATGTGGCCATAACTATGACATTTATAACATTCCTTATCAGGGTTGTATATGCATTCTCAAGCTATGTGTCCATAATTACGACAATTGAAACATTCAATGTCATCCATGGAGGATTCCGTCTAATATCTGCAATCGTGAGCTATATGGCCATAATTATGGCATTTGAAGCATTCAATGTTTGGCCCATATGGCATGTACATTTTGTTGAAAAACTATCGTGGAACTTAGCTTGTGATCCTATAAACTTGCTTCTAGAATTTTGCAAATGCCTCTGGTAATTGTACCTATCAAAAACTTCACAATCCCTAGCCATATGTCCATAGTACATGAAAAACAAAAACCATTAAATAAACAAGCATACCTAGATGAGTTATATTGTTTGGATTGATTCTTCTTCAGAGATGGTGGTCTTTGATAATTGTACCTGTCAATAACTTCACAATCCCTAGCAATATGTCCATAGTTAGTACATGAAAAACAATAACCATTAAATGAATGGGTGTACCTAGACGATCTTCTATATTCATTCTACTTCAGAGGCAATGGTGTAGTCTTTAGTTGTCCTTTGTCATGGACTTCTTCACCATCATTCTTTGAAGCTACAATATTCTTAGTCTTTTCCTAATCCTAATTTTGCAAATATTTAGAGCTTGTGCCTTCGTCAAATGGAGATTTACTTGCTTCTTCTGCCTTTATCTTCAATTCGATCAATTCTTGATCTTTCTGCCAATAACTTGTAAATGTCTCCTTTTCCAATCCTTTAACTTGTCGACTTTATTAAGGGTTGCATCAAGTTATTCTTTCTTTTGAGTTGGGTCTTCTTGAAACCGAATTTTCAAGATTTGTCTTCTTCTTCTTCTTCTTCTTCCGCTTCTTCTATTTGTAGCTTTAGAAGAGTGACCTTTTCTGCTTCTCTGTTGAGAACTTGTATCTATTCCTTCTGCCTTCCATTTTCCTTACCGATCTTGTCTATTTATGCAATAATTATATCTAGTTCCTTTTGCTTTTAATCAACTTCAAATATGTACCCTTTACCAGATTCCTTTAATTGACTTGCCAAATCTCTCTTTTTTCTCTTCTTCCTGAACTTGGAGTTTCGATAGAGCAACTTCTTCTTTGAGTGTACGATTATCTGACTTGTCGAATTTTTTCGCTGCTTCTAATTGGATTCTAAGACTGCTGATAATTTCTTCAGATTCTTCATTTTTCTTATTAAGTATTCTAACATGTCCTTTTGCTATCTTTAGTTCTTCTTCTAGAAATTTAGCCCTTTCCTTTCAATTCTTGAGTTCCTTTATAACTTTGACAACTTCATTTTCAAATTCAATTTCACTCATTTCTTCAACTTCTTCATTGTCATCATTGTTTGATTCCTTGATATCAGGATCCACATGATTATTAATGTCTATATCTTGTCCTGCATGCTTCTTTGAGTAGAGATTATGGAGCTTTTTCCAAAGAATTTTGTTCATTGAGCATTGACAAAAATTTTCTTTTACGAGATCTAGCAGAACATTAAAAATGACATTCATGGCTTTCGTCTTTCAGCTTCGTTGGTAGATGTGTCTCCAGAAACAACAGATTGTCATACATCATGAGCTTCCATATGGACTACCATTATAGATTCCCATATCCAATAATTATCTCCATAAAATTCAGGAGTTGGTGTACAATACTAATTTTCTTCATATTTTAAGACTATTACAGTACTCAAGACTTCCTTTGAACGCTTAGAAGCTTTCCTTTTCTATTTTCCCATTTCTGCACTCTGAGATCTGCCTTCTAGCTTTTAAGTTGCTACTGAAGGAATCTGTTATGATACCAATTGTTGGAAATACTGAGATGGGGGGTGAATAAATATTTATTAGCAATTAGCACTTTATTATTTTTTTTCAAAGTATTAGTTAATATTCAACAATATTATTATTGTTCAGTATCAAATAAAAAAACCAGTAAAAAAAACATACAACAATGTAGAAAGATAGGGGTAGTAAGCACAATATTTTTAGGTTGGAAACCCCCTTCGAGTCAAAAACCATCGATCACTTCTTAGTAATTGTCTTCTCTTCTTTAAAAAAAAATTACATCAAGTTTTCAGCTACAATTGAAGGACAATCCAACACCCTGATTTACAGGCTACATCTTGTAGGATGCTCCTACACCCTACAAACCTGTTACAACCAAAAGGATGCCCTGAAGCCCCATATATCACGCCCCAACCTGACGAGTGCTCCAGCACTTTATTTACCAGCTATTGTCGGAAGGATGCTCCAATGCCTTATAGTTTATCAACCTTAACTGAATTGACACTCTAACGCCCTGTGTAGGCTATGACCTTCCCTAGTGGCACCCTGCTGCCTTGAATCTCAAGCAACAACCAAAGGTGGCTCTAATCACCTTGAAGAGTCGATGGACCACATTTCATAATTTTCACACTGGATCCCCCTGTGCTCTAAATCAATATAAGAAATTTGTAAAGAAGATACTGATGCACTGCATACGTTGCACAAAACTGCTCAAACTAACCACTGCCCAGTCAAGCCACTAAACAAGTTGCACATAAAATCTTGTCTGTCAATGTTGTCACATCAACCAACACCTACTCAAACTGATGACCAACCACTGCACATCACTGTTCAAACTAACCACTACATATACCGTTACTACACTACACTGCTCGAATGAATAAGCACTCAAGAGGTCATAAAGCAGTCAATCAACATAATTGTACAAAGCTACTAATGTTGCTCCAAATACTGAGCATTGTAGATATATGATAGCTCAAACATACTGCCTTAGGTCATCCCTATGACCTTCTTGCAATATTCTCAAACACTACCCGTGGAGGACTATTAGCATATGTCATGTAGTTGATCAGATGAAACCCAAACTCTTTCTTTCAACCAAGGTTGTCAAGTCAAACTCTAATAGGCTATAAGTGTCATTTATGTTGTATCAACATCAAGCATTTTGTCATATCAATACTATGTATATTGCTTTGGATGTTGTGTCTATTATGTAAATTACCAAGTCAGGAGATCAAAAGTTGTCTCAAATAAGCTAACACAAATCAAGTCCAAGTCATACAATTAATGTCAAGGTATAAATGTCATTGTACTTTTGTTCAGAATTGCAATGAGAAGTTTTTCAACAAGATGCACACGATATTGTTAGATCAACGAATTAAAATTCAAACTTATAGTGTGGGTCATTTAAAAAAAATTTGAAGTCAATGATTGGCTTAGTGCACTTGGTTCTTGAAGTTGTTCACTCATACAATGAGATTAATACCATTGTTTTACGGTGAGAATCAACGTCATATATTGACAAGGGAACCTATGTCTATACTAAAAGTAGATGCCAAAATGCTTAGATATTTTCAATGAAGTCCTGAACCTTATTTCCAAAGTCTGAACAAACTCAGTGAGGGCCGAATTGGAGGTCTTTTATTTGCAATGAAAGAATAGCCAAGGGAATCCAAGACCAAAAAGTTTGATATACATTTTCTAGAGGGAGAACCATTGTAATTATGTTGTACAATATGAGATTAAACCCACACTTCTTTCCACAAAATAATGTTACTAATGAAAAGAAACTTGAATGACAATGTTCAATACTGTATCAAGAAATCTTGAATGCAAATTGATCTATAGATGTCTTCAAATCAAACTAATGGTAATCATATATGATTAAGCCTAATATGAGTTTTATACATATGTATGAAATGGTACCTTTAGTTTAACGAGTTCTTAACTCTTATCTCATCTTACTATACATAAAATTAATCACAAATCCATGTCTTCAATTCACAAATAATGTTGATTCTAAATGTACAATAGTATGAAGGCTCTTTATTATTATTCCTTGGTGTCAAGATTTTAGGAGGTGCCTTAATCCGACTACTTCACAATGCTACAAAATTAAACCATTGACATTCAAATATGATTAGAGAGATGAGTTGTAAACCCATGATGTAAAGCAATTTCAACCACATGTCATGTGATTAAGGACTAAAATCTTATGTGCAACTTTAGAAGCATGACATCAACACAAAAATGTCCTCCAAAGAGATGAAATTATTATATAACCATCGATCCTGCAATACATATGTGTCCTAATGAGGGCAGATACAATTTATCACAAACCTTTTCATCATTCACTAACATGTAGTATGCTTCCACCAAGAAGACCACACTCCTTTCAGTTATGAGATGATAAATAGATATGTGCCCTAGTTTTGTCCAAAATGAATCCTCTCCTGTCGGCCTCTGGCCCTGGTTGGGTCGAGAGACAATTCCTGGAATCGACCCTTTGGCCTAGCCAGGGGCCGGAGGCCGACAGGTGGGGCTACCAGGGCCAAGTCCCGAACAAAAATGACCAAAGTAAACAAAAAAAACCCAAATTGTCCTAAAATTCCTTTGCTAATTTTCCTTAGGCATTCAAATTCAATTTCAAAGGAGTATCTCATGATTTGTTTTTCACTTTTTGTTCATACTTTTGATGAGAGACAAGGTCTCCTTTTATAAGATTAAGAGGGCTTTCTATGAGGAATCAAGCTCCAAAAAGTTTGGGAAATTTTACTAAGGATAATGTATTTTAATATATTTATTTTCATAATCATTTAAGAATTATGATAATCCCAAGAAAGAACAATTTAGGATAAATGTCTTTTAACATATTGTTTTTAGTAACGTTTCCTCCTTTTTATTTATACTTTAATAATTAATAGATAATTAATTATATTTTAATTTGAATTAGGTCATTTATTTTAATTTCCTTTGACCTTTAACCAAAGTGAAGGTTATCATATGGTCATCTTCTGGGATTTTAGCCCAGAAATTGGGGTCTTCAACTTCAAATGTAAATATCTCTCAAACCAAGAGGAACTACGTGGGTTCCACATACCAATGGAAACATCTCAACAAAGAGAATTCAATGATGTGGATCTCTAAGACAAAATAATAGATTATCTCCATCAAAAACCCTCGACAAGTTTGAGGTATGTTCTTAGTCCATGGAACCCAAACCCTAGGACAAGGGTTTTCAACCATCCAACGATGGGGCTACCAACTTGATGTAATTCAAACAATTATTAAGAAGCATGCATTATAATTTGACATTAAACAAGTGTTTCAGCCAAATTCAACCCCTAAGGTTGACATCAGTGACAACACCATCCAACAATCTCCCCCTTTATCATTGATGGCAACACACATACTCCTTTTGCAAGTACAACTCCCCATGACTTTATGCTTCATCTCCTTCTCAGGTTTTTCTCTCCCCCTTTGACATCAATGGCGAAGGGTGACTGCCCCTGAGAATTTGCCTGCTTCCTATGGACCTGTAACCAGCTTGTGCTCCCCTTGACAAGAAGCCTTCCTCTATCTTCTTACAATGTACTTGTTTACTTTGAAATGCCTTTGACAATGCTTGTTGCACTGACATGTCTCCCCCTATCATATTATGCTTCATATGGATTTCCTTTGGTGAATATGAGAACCATTTGTTGATATGTAGTGCTAACCTATTACTAATGCGAATACTCTAACGATCAATCAATGCGAACCTATATCCTATGACTATTCATCTCCCCCTTAAGTTGTTATGGATTTGACATATCTGACCTGAAGTTGTTGTTTTGTCCATGCTACTTATATGTTAACTGTAGACTTGTGCCACATATTGTTGCATAGACTCCCCCTCTTCAATATTCAGGGAGTCAACAAGTTGTATTTGTTCAAAATAGAGTATCACCCAATTTTTCAGTTGGCCCATCTTGACTCTAGTCATCGTTTGTTGCATCTGTTGACTCATCATGACCTTTTTTCATCATGAAACTTGAAAGCATCAGCGTTGAGACCTTTCCTTCATGCTCTTCTTGCTCATCTTGTACTTGTTTTCTTTTCCAAATCTTCTTATTCCCGTTGTCAAGATTTTCATTCATGGTTGATTCCATCATGTATCTGTAGTGACGAGCTATATGTCCATAGTTATGACATTTATAACATTCCTTATCAGGTTTGTATCTACATTCTCGAGCTATGTGCCCGTAATTATGACATCTGAAACATTCAATGTCATCCATAGAGGATTTCGTCCGATATCTAAAATCGCGAGCTATATGGACATATTTATGACATTTGAAACATTCAATGTTTGACCCATCTGGCATGTACTTTATGCTGACAAAACCGTCATGGAACATGTCTCGTGATCCTGTAAACTCACTTCTAGGGTTTTGCGGATGCCTCTGGTAATTGTACCTATCAAAAGCTTCACAATCCCTAGCCATATATCCATATTCAGTACATGAAAAAAATAACCTTTAAATGAACAAGCGTACCTGGATGAGTTATCTTGTTTGGATTCATTCTTCTTCAGAGGCGGTGGTCTTTCATAATTGTACCTATCAGTAACTTCACAATCCCTAGCCATATGTAAATAGTTAGTACATGAAAAAAAATAACCATTAAATGAATGAGCATACCTTGATGGTCTTCTGTATTCGTTCTTCTTTAAAGGTGGTGGTGTAGTCTTTCGTTGTCCTTTGTCCTTGATTTCTTTACCATCATTCTTTGAAGTTGCAATATTCTCACTCTTTTCCTCACCTTGATTTTGCAAATACTTAGAGCTTGTGCCTTCATGACATGGAGCTTTACGTGCTTCTTCTTCCTTTATCTTCAACTTGGCCAATTCTTGATCTTTCCTGTCAATAACTTGTAAATGTTCCTTTTCCCAATCCTCGAACTTGTTGACTTCATTAAGGGTTGCATCAAGTTCTTCTTGCTTTTGAGCAAGGTCTTCTCAAAAACAAATTTTCAAGATTTTTCTTCTTTTTTCTGCTTCTTCTATTTGTAGCTTTAGAGGAGTGACCTTTTCTGCTTCTCTGTTGAGAACTTGTCTTTGTTCCTCCTGCCTTCCATTTTCCATCCCGAGCCTGTCTATTTTTCTAATAATTATATCCAGTTCCTTTTGCTTTTGATCAACTTCAGATACATACCTTTTACTAGATTCCTTTAATTGACTTGCCAAATATCTCTTTTTGTTCTACTTCCTGCACTTGGAGTTTCAATAGAGCAACTTCTTCTTTGAGTGTATGATTCTTTGACTCTTTGACTTTTTCAACTTCTTCTAATTGTATTCTAAGAATGTCGATAATTTCTTCGGATTCTTCATTCTTCTTGTTAAGTATCCCAACATGTCCTTTTTCTATCTTTAGTTCTTTTAGAAATTTAGCCCTTTCCTTTTCATTCTTGAGTTCCTTTATAACTTTGACAACTTCATTTCGAAATTCGATTTCACTCATTTCTTCAACTTTTTCACTATCAACATTGTTTGATTCCTTGATATCATGATCCACATGATTATCAACATCTATATCCTGGCTTGCATGCTTCTTTGAGTAGAGATTTTGGAGCTTTTCCCTAATAATTTTGGTTGTTGAGCATTGACCAATTTTTTCTTTATGGGATCTAGCCGAACATTAAAAATGACATTCATGGCTTTCATATTGTACCTCCAAAAACAACATATTTCCATACATCATGAGCTTCTAGATGGACTACCATTATAGATTCCCATATCCAATAATTATTTTCGTCAAATTCAGGTGTTGTTGTACAATATTGATTTTCTTCAGCTTTAGAGGTTGTCACAACACCCAAAACTTCCTTTGAATGCTTGGTGGATTTCATTTTTGATTTTTCCATTTCTGCACTTTGAGATCTGCCTTCTAACTATTAAGTTGCTGCTAAAGGAACCTGCTTTGATACTAGTTCTTGGAAATACTGAGGGGGTGGGAGTTGAATCAATATTTCTTAGCAATTAACATTTTATTAATCTTTTCCAAAGCATTAGTTAATATTCAACAATATTATTATTATTTAGTATCAAATAGAAAAATCAGTAAACAACGCCATATAACAATGCATAGAGATAGAGATAACAAACACAAGATTTTTATGTGGAAAACCCCCTTTGGGTCAAAAACCACCAAATGCTTCTTAGCAATTGTCTTCTTTTTTTTTAAATAAAATAATTAGATTAGGTTTTCAGCTACAACTAAAGGAGGATTCGACCCCCAATTTACAAGCTACAACCTGTAGGATGCTTCTACACCCTATAAACCTGCTACAAATGGAATGATGCCCCAATGCCCTATATGTCAGGCCCCAACTTGACGAGTGCTCCAACAGTGTTTAGCAGCTACAGTAGGAAGGATGCTCCAATGCCTTGTAGTTTATCAACACTAACTAAATGGACGCTCCAACACCCTATGCAGGCTATGACTTGCCCTATCACCACCCTGCGACCCTGAAGTGTTCCTAGGACACAACCTAAAGGTGAATCCAATCACCCTGAAGAGTCGATGGATTGTGTTTCACAGTTTTCACGCTGGATCCACCTATGCTCTAAATCAATATAAGAAAGTTGTAAAGAAGATACTGTTGCACTATATATGCTGCACAAACCTAGTAAAATTTACCATTGCCCATTCAAGCCACTAAACAGGCTACAAATCGAATAATGTCTATCAATGTTGTCACATCAACCAACAACTGCTCAAACTGATTATTGCTCATCACTGCTCAAATTGACGACTAACCACTACACATCACTGCTCAAACTAACAACTGCATACACCGTTACAACACTACACTACTCACGAATGAATAAGCGTTCTAGAGCTCATAAAACAATTAATACAAATAATTGTAGGAAGATGCTAATGCTACTTGAAAAATCAGGCACTATAGATAGATGATAGCTCAAACCCAAGTGCCTTAAGTAACCCCTATGACCCGCTTGCAATATTCTCAAACACTACCCAAGGAGGGCTACTAGCATATGTCTTGTAGTTGATCAAATGAAACCCAAACTCATTCTTTCAACCAAAGTTATCAAGTAAAACTCTAATAATCTAACAAGTCAAGTGTCATTTATGTTGTACCAACATCAAGCATGTTGTCATATCAATACTCTGTATACTACTTTGTATGTTGTATCTATTATGTAAATTACTGTCAAGAGATCAAAAGCTTATGTGCCAAATAAGCTAACATAAATCAAGTACACGTCATACAATTAATGTCAAGGTCTAAATGCCATTGTATTTTGGTTCAAAATTGCAATGAGAGGTTTGTCAACAAGATGCGCATGATATTGTTAGATGAATGTATCAAAATCAAACTTATAGCATGGGTCACTTTAACAAAATTCGAAGTGAATGATTGGCTTATTACATTTGGTTATGGAAGTCATTCACTGATACAATGAGATTACTACCAATGTTTTATGGTGAGAATGAACGTCATATATTGATAGGGGAACCTTCATCCATACTATGAAGTAGATGCCAAAATGCTAAGGTATTTTCAATGAAGATCTAAACCTTATTGCCAAGGTCTGAACTAAGTGAGGGCCAAATTTGAGGTCTTGTATTTGCAATGAAAGAATAGCCAAGAGAATCCAAGACCAAAAAGGTTGCAATACATTTTCTAGGGAGAACCAATGTACTTCTGTTGTAGAATATGAGATCAAACCCATACTTCTTTCCACGAGATAATGTTACTGATGAAAAGAAACTTGAATGACGACGTTCAATACTATATCAAGCAGTCTTGAATGCAAATTGATCTATAGATGGATTCAAATCAACCAATGGTAAGCATACCTGATTAGACCTAATTTGAGCTTCATACATATGTATGAAATGGTACCTTTAGTTTAACGGGTTCTGAACTCTTGTCTCATCATACGATACAGAAAACTAATCACAGATCCATGTATTTAATTCACAGATAATGTTGATTCTAAATGTACATCAATCCAAAGGCTCTTTATTGCTATTCCTTGGTGTCATGATTTCAAGAGGTGCCTTAATTTGACTATTTCACAATGCTACATATTTAAACCATTAGCACTCTTCAAATATGCTTAGAGAGATGAGTTGTAAACCCTTGAAGTAAATCAATTTCAACCATAGGTCATGTGTTCAAGAACCAAATTTCTCGTATGCAAGTTCAGAAGGATGACCTCAACACAAAACAAGTCCTCCACGGAGATGAAACTGTTATATAACCCTTGGTCCTGTGATACATATGTGCCTTAATGAGGGCATATACAATTTATCACAAACCTTTTCATCATTCATTGTCCTATAATATGCTTCCACCAAGAAGACCACACTTCTTTCAGGTCTGAGATGATAAACATATATGTGCCATAGTTCTATCCAAAATGAATCCCAACTCCCCAACAAAATTACCAAAATAAACGAAACCCAAATTTTCCTAAAATTCCTTCACTGGTTTTCGTTATGCATCCGAGTTCAATTTCAGAGGAGTATCTCATGACTTGTTTTTCATTTTTTGGCTCATACTTTTGATGAGAGACAAGGTCTCTTTTTATAGGATTAGGAGGACTTTCTATGAGGCATTGAGCTCCAAAAATTTAGGGAAATTTTACTAACGATAGTCTTTTAATATATTATTTTTCATAATCATTTAAGAATTATGTTAATCCAATGAAATAATAATTGAGGATTAATGTCTTTTAATGTATTGTATTTAATAATGTTTCCTCCTTTTTATTTATACTTAATAATTATATATAATATACTTAATATAAAATTAAATTGAATTAAATTTATTTTAATTTCCTTTGACCTTTAACCAAAGTGAAGGTTATCATATGGTCACCTTCTAAGGTTTTAGCCCAAAAACTGGGGTCTTTAACTTCAAACATGAATATCATTCAGTCCAGGAGGAACTACTTGGCATTCCACATACCAATGGAAACATCTCGAAAAAGAGAATCCAATGATGTGGATCTCTAAGAAAAATCAATGATTAGCTCCATCAAAAACCCTCGACAAGTTTTGGGTATGTTCTTAGTCCAAGGAACCCAAACCCTAGGACAGGGTTTTCAACTATCCAAAAGTGGAGCTACCAACTTGATGTAATTTAGACAATTATTAAGAAGCGTTCATTATAACTTGACATAAATGATAAGTGTTTCAATCAAAGTTAAACCCAATCAAACTTAGGGTTGACATCAATGACAACACCATCCAACAATACCTTACTCAGGCAAAGTTCGGGTATTTAAGACCAAGACCTTAACTTCACTTAAGAAAGACCATGACCTCACCTTTCTTTTGCATGCTCATGTAAGTGATCTTACCTTCACTATGCAAGCTCAAGGGAGAGTTTATTAGAATCTAATGTTGATTATCTATTTAAGCTATGCAAACATATGGTGTAGCTGTCTAAGGAAAGTCCTTTCCAAGTGTTAGTTAAGCAAAGATAACTCAAATAAGGCCTTCTAAGACCATAGCTTAGCAAATCTTAGTCATGTAATACTAGGGTCAGCCTAGTGAGACCAAACCGGATAAGAACTTACCACCCACATTGCAAGATTAACCAATGAAACCGACATGGGACTTGATAATACTTTTCATAAGCTTATTTTTGAAAGATTGAACTCTTCATTACACTATTGTTGTTTTCTATTATTGACTTATTAACTAGCACAACCGTATAAATTAAATGACTGGTAAACACAATATGCATCAATCTATAGTAAACATCAAAACTCTTCTTACATGATACATCTCATGTTTCTAAATAAAATTTAAAATAAAAAAGAGTCATAAAAACTAACTAAATTATAACTTTATCTTAAATAACTATATAATATTAGTATTAAGAAGAAAATATAAATTAAACATTTATGTATTTGAAAAAAAATGGATCAAGATTGTTAACCATGGAGATTTATTTAAACTTTACTATGGAGATTCTTAACGCTTTGTTATAATATCATGGACCAATACTATGGCTTATCATTATAAGAAGGAATTAATATATAAATTAAACACTTATATATTTGAGAAAACATGGATCAAGATTGTTAACTATGGAGATTTATCTGACTTTACTATCGAGATTTTTAATGCTTTGTTATAATATCATGGACCAACACTACGGCTTATCAATACCACATGCCCAAAAAACAATAGCTCACTTGACATTTTTTAATTAATCAATTTAATTAAAAACACAATTATCATTATAATTAATAGTACTTTTCATCTCATAATAGCACTTAATTAATCAATAAATAAATTGATTAATTAAAAACACAGTTATCATTATAATCAGTAATTTTTATAAAATAATAACAATCCAATAAGAGATTATTTCAAAAAAGAATATATATTGTTAGCTATTAATTGCATCCTTTATCAAAAACCCCGCCGAAAGTACATTGTAACGCAAGGAACTACTTATTAAATAAACATCTTTATTTCAATTTAGTATAGTTATAAGCTTTGGCAACAATGACTATATATTCAATTCCAACTTGATATGCAAAACATCATTCTACTGAGTATCGTTTTCATCATATTATTAAGGCACAGCAATATTTGGCAACAATGACTATATATTCAATTCCAACTTGATATGCAAAACATCATTCTACTGAGTATCGTTTTCATCATATTATTAAGGCACAGCAATATTCATGATTGCTGGGGACATGTCGAAGGTGGGATGAGTGCAAGTAAAATATTTCTCTATAGAAGGGGCAACATAGATCATAAATGTGGCAACGACTATCACTTGCTTTAATACAGTTCTGGTTATACTTATCTTTTCTTCCTTTTCAACCATTTTTTCTTTCATGCTGCTGTCATATTTGTCAAGGTATTTTTATGTGTATAATTGGTAGTGTAATTTGCATTTTTATTATTAGTATAAGTTTAGCTTTTGTCACTGTACCCTGTAACCGTATAAAATTAGGTTTATGTTAAAAAGGGGAAAACATGAGCACACAAAGGCAATTTGCCAGACACATTTTGTAAATGTGATATCAATGTCTAAACTAAATGATAGATTAACTTTCTGATTCTCTCTTTTCTTAAATAAAAAACCTGGAGAGTATTCATGAGAAGAATCTATTGAATATGCAATCATTTTCTGACATGAACTTTGATAGGCACATAATGACAATATGACAGATCCTATAGCTTTGGAATATTGATGTGGTTCAATTTTTGGTATTAACAGAGCTCATGTAAAATGTTTGATTCTTCATCAATGTCTAAATTTGGTTGATAATATTAATAATTTCACACTTAGTTAAAGCCAATAGATTTAATTCACATACATCTTTATCTCCTATAATATGACATAAAAATTTTAAGGTTCCTTTTCAAGCTAAATTGCTTGGTTATTATCAGATCATCCAATAATTTCGATCAGATGTCAAAAGTATGTCTTGACTCTTAACCTTATACTATGTTATTATATTTTCTCTTTTTGGAATTTTATCTACTCATTAATGAACCCATACACTATGCTAATCAAATACGTTCATTACAACATTGATATTTTAACATTTTCTATTAAAACAAGATTAGCCGGTTTTCCCATGTTATGAATCTTCCACAACTTCTTGCTATGTTTTTCTATAATAGCTATTCCATTTTCTACTCACTCAAATATTAGCAATTTTCATGAATGTACATAACAGACCTTTATTTAATCGAAGATCCAACAAACAAATGCCTTTTATCAACAACTTCCATGTTAACTAGTGTTTCGTTCTTTTGGAAGGATACAGAACAAAAAAGCTTTCAAAGAGTTCAAGTTAGTATTAGTTGGAAAACAAGCTTTGTACTGCATTATCAGTTAAAAGATGAATGCTTGGACTCGATTTTTATTGAAGTACTGACACGTAAAATGCTCATTTTCACCTCCAAAATTTTTACCAAGCAATTTGGGAAGGGGAAGGTTGATGCAGTACGCAAGGACTCGTTAGTAAAGGATGGAGATATTAAAGGTGGAACGTTGACATGAGCAAAAGCACATGAATTGTTGATTACATGCCACACCCTCTACGAAGCTCTCTTAAAGTTGGATGACATTAAATGCATGGTATGTTTCATTTCCTTTCTTTTTTGGAAATGCTATTTATTTGTAGCATGCCACAACTTAACTTTGTACAGTTATAATAGAACGGGATATATTTAAACTTCAGAATTGCTCCAAATAATAAATGAAAGCTAGGCTTTCATAGTTGCACTTTTATGTGCCTTCCTTATTCATTCGTCAATATGCCAACATGCCAAACTATACTATATTTTGACAAATATTTTATTTTTGTACAACAATAATTTTTAAGTATATATTATATTACTATTCAAAAGACTTATAACACTATTCCTCCTGGGAATGAGGTAAAACTGCAAGCGGCTAGTGTTCTAGCTTCATGTATGGAGCTAAGTTGAGATGGATATTCAATATCACATGATCCCTGCCTAACCTTAGTGACGATGGATCACAAGGCACAATGGATGTCGTGGGGATATTATAGGGGCTGAAACTGCTCTTTTCATCCTAGAGTAAGATTTAAAACTGTTTTTGATTGGCAAAGCGTTTGTATATTCCTTAGATATAAGGAAAAAAGTTAATAGCCCATAAGCCAGAGGTACCTGGCAGGAGTAAAAGTCTCCCCCCTTCTGAAACACCAGCAGGTTATTTCAGGTGGTGTAGTCTTCCTTCACTTGGTGATGAGTCAGCCCACAATGATTAATAGCAGCCAGTTATGGTTTTCATCACTGACAGTTGACAACTGAGTTCTGATAGGTTTTGGCACCTTCAATGAATATATATATATATAAAACACTCAATGCTGGTTTGTTTACAATGCAATATGAAAGATTGTACAGACGGAGGGCATTAATTTACCCAAAAATAAAAAAGAGTTTTTGGAGCATCCTGTACCATTGATATCCAAAAAATATGAAAACTGGGTTCTTTTACATGAATATAACATTCCTTTTGCTATATTCCATAAAAGTAAATGGGCCTTTGACTACTCCAAGAAAAATTAAGAGAAATATAGTTTTTGATTTAGTGCTTTTCTTTTTATACAGTACTGTTATGAGACAGTTGACTGCGGCCGACCTACGAAGTTCTACACAAATATTCTCTCGTAGGCTTCCTAGGCACAAAACGTGTTTAAGACCAGCCTAGCTTTCGAATCCCTTTAACTAACAGTAAAAATAAATGGGTAGATATAGAGATTGTGATCCATGGTTTGGCTACACAGGGGACATTCCATTTGACTGCAGGTCACAAACTCAACTATCTTTGTGAAATAACAATTTGCTAAAATATTTTCTGTTCACAGCTCATTGTCATTTTTAGAAGTGCAGCAGCCATCTGGGAATTGGGATGTTTTGCCTTCACTTTTCTTATTTCAACAGGGAAGAGAAATCACTTTCTTATCTCTTTCCACAGCTTTTTACAAGCATTTTTACTTTCTCAGAGCGTACATAATATATATTTTTAATAAGGATAAACATTTTATCGAATATGTGGGGAGCTATCAACTCCAACCCGGAATTATTGCAGTAAAGCCCACTTTAACATGTGGGACATCAACTCTGGCCAACTCATCACATGATCAGGACTCTATGCCCACCAGGATTTGAACCTGGTTCAATATTGTGGCAATGATCCCTTTTACCCACCACAACACAGCCTAATGGACAATAGTAGGCATATAATATAATGCACCTCAAAATTCCAATATATAATAGTCGGCATAGATTTAGCATAGTAGGTAGAGCAATGGATATAAGGAAGGTACAAACTATAAACTATTAGCCGTATATAGGCCATTTCCCATGCTAGCTAAATTAAGACAAAATGTATTTGAAGTTATCAGTTTCAAATAGGATCCTCTTAGGGAATTCTGCTAATGTCAGCCAATCTAGATTTGACAACACTTTTGCTGCTTTTAGAAATCTTAACTCATTTATACCAGGTCAGGTTATTTTATTTTTAATCTATCAGATACTACCAAATTTATTTGTAGATACCGGCCTATAAAGGATATGACCCTTTCACAACATTAGTTCCGATAAAATCCGTAAAACAGGTTTGTTATCTGACACAAGAAGATTCTATGCTTATACCGTTTGAAATGTTTTTTCATGGTGAAACACAAAATTGGAAGCTTACAACTTCATTGGATTCAACTTAAACTAAGTTTATATAAAACATCCTGCCACGTGACGCCTGAGTTTCTTGTAAGCACCTTAATTACCTAATGAGACAAACCTGATTTGTCTTACATTGCTGAAATGTTTTACACTGTTTTCGAATCTAAAAGAATAATACATATGCCCTGTCACAGTTTCTTTACAAATGGTAAATAAAATATTCTAAAATATGGATGTGGTCTTACCAAAGAGATGACATTTTCTGATCAAATCAAGCACAGAAATTTGCACAATCAAGGTCCAATCTAAATTCAACAGGAAATACACACAATGGAGAGAGGGACCCCATGTTGAATAAGCAGAATGTTGTATTTGGAATGTGTTTTGTGTCATTGCTTGGGTTTTCAAACTGGAAATTAAAAGAAAACCCTTTGAGTGCAAAACTATCTCATCGCTGGATCTCTGTATCTGGAAAATATATTTTCTATTCCTTCCATAACTTCTGGATATAAAGTTCTGGTTGTTGTGAAAGCAGAAATATTTTCCTTAAGCTGTTCCATGGATGTTGCACCAATAATTGTGCTTGTCACAAATGGGCGATCACGTGTGAAACCAAGTGCAATTTGAACTGGGGTAAGGCCATGTTGATGTGCCAATTGAATATACTTTTCAGTCGCTTCCTGAAATTTCGATAGAGAAATTACTTTCACACAATGCAGAATTAAATCTAAATGTAACATTACAGAAATTCTAAATGTGACATCAGGATTTTAAACTTTCTTTAGATTAATATTGGTCACTCTAGGATATATCAACTAGAAAGATATAAATGGGTGACTCTTGTTATTGGTAATGCTAAACAAGTGCTAGTACAACAGCAGGGAAGGCATACATGTACATGTCAAAGTGCAAAACACAAAATAGCCAGGGGGTGGCAGGGAAGAGAAATAGTGTCCATAAGTAGCCAATCTTGTTCAATGGCACTAATAGCAAATGCGTAAGGCATCTTCAGCTGGCACAACTATGCATACATTATCATTATAAAACTATGCAATCGATAGAAAACATACATAAGAAGAAGCAATGATCGAATTCATTGTTGAGATGTCAGTGAAAGGGCCATTTTGCAAGAGTTAAAATGTAATAAAACAATAACTATCAATTTTCAGGAATTAGCTGTGTATTCAAAGTCATTCATTTCTGATCCATATCAAAGAATGTCATTCACTAATAACTAATTTCTCATGAGCTTTACTCTATGTGTTCAGTGTTCACTCATAAGTTATAACCCATATGAGCTGTGGTGAAATTTCTGTGGTTGCATTGTATCTCCGTTGGTAGATTCCATATATAGCAGAGATCATGGATCGGATGGGTCAGATCATTACGGTAGTTATCTCTGTCGATGGCATTCTATATATAGTAGAGATCATGGTTCAGTTAGGTCAGATCATTACGAGATCTACAACTTGCTTTGTTATCTCTTCAAAGCTTTATATGTCTGGCATTATATTACAGTGGCACTGTTTTTGGTCTTCACTGTAAATGGTACTCCTGTGGCTTCATTCTTGTTTTACAACCTGCATATATGTGATATTGATTTGGATATGCATGACTATGACACCGACAGGGTTTACATATATTGATTTAGATAACAACGACTGATTTATATATGTATGTACACTGACCTATATGACAGTGTCTGATCTCAGAAACTGTGACAACATCTGATCTCATATGCAATGATTTATATGACAACATCCAATCTCATATGCAGTGATTTGTATGACAACGTCTGATCTCATATACAGTGACTTACAAGACTTTGACTTGGACTATAATCTTGATCTTGTGAAAAATTCTGAATCTTTACAAACAGAAATCCTATTGCAGTCACTGGTTTATCATCCCCTACTTGTTATTTCATTCAACAAGCTATTTAATTATAAACAATGATGAAAAACACTACTGCAGACTACACTGACATACAGATCATAAACTGAAACAATATATGAGACAAACACACAAGGGACACCGTTATTTTTGGACAACACGTCCCTGGAAAATCTCAATGCGGAAAAACCGGTGCAGCAGAAAGAGGGTTTGTATTCTTAAGCAAGCAGAATCTGAGTACAACAGGTTGCCTCTCACACCAGCTAACCTTTCATAGAAATCACGGTAGCAAGAAATACATATGAGGGTTTACCTCGTTCTCCAAGTCACAACTGATCCATTGAGTGGCATGACTCTGGCAAACACTGTGAAATCCCAGCGCAATCACTGCTTGGGCCAAAGTCTTGCCTCTAGGAGACTACATCACCCATTCTTCTGGATTGATTTGCTGGGAAGGCTATTGTTCAGCCCTCTGGCTCAGCACCTCGCTTCTCCAACAAAATCTTGGACTTCTAACCAATATTTTGCACTGCCACTGCAAGAGACCAACTTGGCTTGCGTCAGCTCTGTGTGAGCCCCTCTTGGGCTGCGTAGGCCTCTGCACTGCCTCTATGATGCTATTGTTGCCTCTCTGCCACATACTCTTTGGCTCGGAACTGCTTTTCGATCCAAATCTATGCTTCTGCCCCTCTCACTGCAACTTAGATCAATCGTTCGATTTTCTCAGCGAACCACACCCAAGAAAAATCGAACTGACTGATCAACTTGGTGTATCTCCAACTAACCCTCAAGCCTCTTCTTATACTTTTCCTGTTGACGAATCAACGGTCAAGATTAAGTCCCTAATAAACGACTAAGATTAAAACAGACTTGATCCTCATCTCTTAGAAGTTTCTCACCCATATTTTTATTTATACCCATTATTTTTTTTGTTTTCCTAAGTTCAGACATAGGAACCCAATTAAAAATATTAATAATTTTGATAACTCACAATCCAGGTGGAATTTCTCCAAATGGTTTTTGGGTCTTGGAGATCTTAAGTATTCTAGCCCCTTCACAAAATTTCGGAGCTAAAGCATATCCGATGCTACCCAAAATCAACACTCCCTCTTAGCGAGGAATGTGCTCTAGTAATACATCCCAATAGAAGCATCACATTGATCCATGGCATTGGTCCTTTGTGCTGCTGATGTTTGGCTTGTTGTCCTTCATCCACTGCACTGTTGCAACCTGTACTGCTGCCCATGATACTGCCACTGTCACTACTACATCTATACCGTAGCCTATGTTTTAAAAACCGGAACCAGTGACCGAACCGGTCCACCTAATGAACCAAGTTTTGAACCGGAACCTGTCGAACCGGGACTGCTCAGGTCTAAATGAACCGGTTTTAAAAAAATACATTAAATAATTAATTTTTAATGAAAAACTATTTTTAAGATTTAAAACCATGATTCCAAGCCAATAGAAACAAAATATGCAAGGTTTTCTCATCTATATACCCATTGAGTGCAATACATATCCGCAACAAAATACATAATCAATGAGGCTCTAAATGGCCTCCAGAGTCCGAAAACAATGCTCTAAGCTATGGGGTCACTGAAACTACTATAAGTCTACATATCAGTGATCAACAACATGATCACTCCTCATCATGATCAAACTCATCACCACTACTAGACAAGAGATCATCAACATGAGTTGCATAAATAATATTCCTCTGAGTTTGAGGACTCCTAAAACTCCTCTACAACTTTAGTAGTAGTAGCAAAAATAGACATCAAAACTACAAATCACTGATCAACATGGTCACTCATGAAACTCATCATTGATTCAATGCTACTAGAAATACATAAACATCATCAACAAGAGATACATGAACATCATCTAGCTCAAAGTCTTTAGACTTGGATTGCTCAACCTTATAACATGATAGAAATTGAAAAGGTTTAACATGCCTAACCAATGATTTTGGTTTGAGTGAATGGTTCATCTCCTCAACCTTATAATTTGGTAGAAAAAGATTAGCATGCCTAACTAGTTGTTTTCGTTTGAGTGAAGGGTGCATTCTTGTTAAGGCCATGGTAGAGGAGTTCAATAATCAATACCACCAACATCAACAAAGTTCAACAATCAACGCCACCACGATCAAGGTTCTTAAAGGGCTTCATGCTCTTGATCAAATGCCAAACTCATACCCTCATGCATGATAGAATCAAATGGAAACATTGCAAACCCCCAAACCAGAAATCCTGAAAACCATCAAGTTTACTGAATTTTGAGTGAAATCTAAAATTCTAGTTTCTCCATATGAAATCCAATGAGGTCGAAACCACTCTCAAACATCCTGAGTCATTTCATGGTAATGTTAAAAATTTAAGTAAAAGGATGAAAATTAAAATTAAAGGAGGAAAACAATTGCCAACATTAAGAATTTAATATTACCATTAATTGCCAACATTGTTAAGGTTGAGATGTGTCAGGAAACTGAAAGGGTAGGCATGTTTTTCTTGGAGGGACTATTTTTGGAGGAAAACAACCCCAAATTTCCCTCAAACCAGCTTCAAAACTCACAAAAATGCATTTTGTAGGGGTTATAGTAGCCGTGGCAATAAACCGGCTGGTTTAGGACAAAATCGGTTGGTTCCATCCTAAACTGGCCGGTTAGGGCAAAAAAAGGCGAAATGAGGAGGTAAATCGGGTTTTTAAGCTGGTTTGACTTGGTGGGCTTGCTAACCGGCTGGTTTGACCAGTTATCGGTTTAGGCTGACTGGTTTTTAAAACACTGACTACAACTCCCTCTCAAATGCTGCATCATGCCGCCCATAGCACCACCACTGTTAACTGCTGCACTGCAACTCATTTGATGAGAAGTAAGCAACTGAAAAAGCCACCCAAAAAAAGAAACTGACAAGCTGGTCAGTCTGGATGCCTCGTGATGCTAAAGCTACCTCTGCTGCTAATTTGTGTTGACCCTCTACTGCTACTACGCTGCTGTAATCTGCTTTGTGCCTCTCACACTGCTGCAACCTCCACTGCGCTACTTCAGACTCTGGCACTCTAGCTTTGCCACTATTGCTCCATCATCCCTCACAACAAATGACTCCCATCATTCTACTACTGTCATTAAGGGCTCCCATAGTTGTATGTGATCCAAGAGTTTGGGCACCTCAAGGATCCTGCCCCTGTGTAGTCGTCCTTGTTGATATGTGGTAGCATCAAATGTGCTCTAGCCACAAAATTTGGTGTAGAGGTTGGGGCACATGAGATCCCCAATACCCAGAAAGGGTTTGGTTAGATTCTAAACAGTTTCGGACATATTAAAATATTAATGTGGATTAATATAAAACTGTGTTAGAATGGTCCAAAAGACATGGATCGAGCTAGATCTAATCTTAGCTGTTGGTTAGGGACTTAATCTCGATCGTTGATATGTCAAAAAGAAAAGTATAAGAGGAGGCTTGAGGGTCACTTGGAGAGCACACTAGATGATCAATCATTCTATTCTCTAGAGCTGGGTTTGCTAAGAGAAATAGAAACAGTGATCGGAGTTGCAGCTTAGGGGCATTGAGTACAGAGAGACAGAGACAGTGCCGGGAGAGCAGCACAAGAGCCAAATAAAGTGATGCAGAGGCAGCCAGGGCTTAGGCAGGGCCATGCAGAGGCAGCCAGGAGCTGTGCAGTGCTTAAGAGAGGCCATCGTTGCTGACACAGAGGACTAGAAGGCTGACGTAGGGCCTCCTGAGGGTAACGCAAACCCATTCAGGGTGACGCAGGTCCAGCACTGGGTAGAGAGAGGCTGACGCAGTCCAGAAAGGTAGATGTTGGGGTTTCTGGCGCAGATTGGGGAGGAGCTGTTGGAAGGTTTATCCGGGGTTTCGGCTAGGACATTTGTCTCAGACTGAGAGGTACTATTGCGAAAGAAATTCTCTGTTGGGTAAGATGGATTTGGCACCCAGATTGTACTATGAAATTGCTTAATAAGAAAACCCTCAAATAGTTGCAACGACTTTCCTGCATTGGGTTTTTCCGGGGACATTGGTCCCAAAATAATGGTGTCATTTGGTGTGATTGTTTTTGTTTCCTTCAGTTGATGATCTGTAATATGTTGAGTATGCACTAGTGTTTATTTTCAATATTTACATTGTAAATAACTTGTTAAGTAATGAAACAAGTACGTAGGAATAAATTAGTAAAGTGCATGGAGGGTTTCTAACTGGTAGACTTAGAAACTTCAACATGGTATCAGAGGTAGGTTACAGATCACAGGAGAACTAAGGACATCAGCCGAGCAGAGCAATAGCAACAAAAAACAACTATCCCAAGCAATGTTGCACGAAGCGGGGACGTTTTTTGGACGCGGAGACGCGGAAGTGTCATTTTCCAAAAATCTAGGAAGCGAAGCGTCTGTGGAAGTGTCTGCTATA
>APFE030930136.1:70422-136574 GCA_000404065.3 Pinus taeda
ATATATATTTTAATAAAATAATATATAACGAATCTTACATGTCCTATTGTGGGGGGTCAATGTGTCTGAATCTGACACCACGAATCTCGAATCCTACGTGTCCTGAATCCCCGTGTCAGGTGACTTAGGATCAAAGTAATACTCAGTGAGGAGTTTTGCTAGAGCATAGTCCTCGCTAAGAGGGACTGTTGATTTGTGGTAGCATCAGATGTGCTCTAGCCACAAAATTTGGTGGAGAAGTTGGGGCACATGAGATTTGCAATACTTGGAAAGGGTTTGGGCAGATTCTAAACAGTTCAAGAGATATTAAAATAATTAATATTTTTAATGGAGTCCCTAAGTCTAAACTTAGGGAAATTAAAATATTAATGTGGATTAATATAAAATTGTTTTAGAATGGTCCAAAAGACATGGATCGAGCCAAATCTAATCTTAGTCGTTGATTAAGGACTTAACCTCGGTCGTTGATATGTGAACGAGAAAAGTAGAAGAGGAGGCTTGAGGGTCACTTGGAGAGCACACCAGATGATCAGTCATTCTATTCTCTAGAGCAGGGTATGCTAAGAGAGATAGAATCAGTGATCGGAGTTGTAGCTAAGGGGCATTGAGTACAGAGAGACAAAGAGGCACAGATAGTGTTGGGAGAGCAGCGCAGGAGCCAGAGAGAGTGGTGTAGTAGCAGCCAGGGCTCATGCAGGGCCACGCAGAGGCAACCAGGAGCTGCGCAGTGCTTCAGAGAGGCCAGCATTGCTGACACAGAGGGCCAGAAGGTTGATGCAGGGCCTCCTGACGCTGACGCAGACCCATTCAAGGTGACACAGGGCCAACGCTAGGTAGAGAGAGGCTGACATAGTCCAGAAAGTCAAACACTGGGGTTTTTGCGGCAGATTGGAGAGGAGCTGCCAGAAGGTTTATCTGGGGTTTCAGCTAGGATATTTGTCTTAGACTGAGAGGTACTACTGCGAAGGAAATTCTCTGTTGGGTAAGCCGAATTTGGCACCCAAATTGTACTCTAAAATTGCTTAATAAGAAAACCCTCAGCTAGCTGCACTAGTTTTCCCACATTGGGTTTTTCCGGGGACATTGGTCCAAAAATAATGATGTCATTTGGTGTGATTGTTTCTGTTTCCTTCAGTTGATGATTTGTAATATGTTGAGCATGCACTAGTGTTTATTTTCAGTATTTACATTGTAAATAACTTGTTAAGTAACAAAACAAGTAGGTAGGAATAAATCAATAAAGTGCATGGAGAGTTTCTAACCAGTAGACTTAGAAACTTCAACACTCTTGACTATAACTCGATGTTGCCCCACTTCTTCTCCAGAGGTGCATGAGCACTCATGGCACAATCCTCATCATCATCCTCCTTGTCAGCTTTCACTAGAGTAGCCTTCGAGTTAGACTTCTCTTCCTTGCCCTTCTTCCGAGGACATTGTGTGGCAAAATGTCCCAGTGCCCCACAGCTGAAGCATCTAACTTTGGTTATATCATTTTTTTTCCTCTTTTGTTGCCCTTGTTGTCCCGATGATGCGAGAGCTGCATCCTCCTCCTCCTCCTCCTCCTCCTTAACTCTGACTCCTTTGCTTCTACTTCTTGCCTTGGTTAACCGCCTGATCTCTTCCTATCAAAGCGCTGCCCACATCTCCTCCTAACTGGGAAGAGAAGCCCTACCCAAAATACTTTGGACAAAGGTCTCCCAATCTTCAGTCACTGCATTCAGGGCAGTCTTGACCATGAACTCAGGATCTAGTGTAGACCCCACGAAAGTCAACTGGTCTCGAATCCCTTACAACTTGAAAAGGAAGGGAACTATCTCTTCTCCCTTTTGCATCTGATATTGTCTCAGTTGGTTCTCCAGCAACATCTTCTATTGAATGGAAGTTCCTTCATACAAGGTGGTCAAGGCCTCCCACATTTCCCTTGTTGTTTCCTTTTCAGCAATATGTGGGACCACATGATCCTTGACCCCATCCAAGATCATGCACTTCGCCTTTGCCTAATTTTCCTTGTATTTCTTAAGAGGATCAGTATCGACCGAAACAACAACTACTTTCAAGGCATAATCCTTGATGCAATTCTTGTCCAAGACTGCCCGGATCACGACCTTCCAGATGAAAAAGTTGGATGCTCCATCCAATCTTTCCTAATCCCTCAGTCCATTAACTGCCATCTCTGCTTAAACAAGTGTAGAACAAGTTCTCTTCTCCCTCTCTCGCTACTGCCCCAACAATATTTGGATATGGCTTTCTTTGGCGCTAGAAATCCTCTAAGGAACAAGTTCCTCCAGACTCCCTCTGAGTCCTGATTTCCTTTACGAAAATCCTCCTGATAAATAATGTTGAATCACTCCTTCTCCCATCCTGCTTTGTTGCTGCCAGTGTGGAAAAAAATTGCAAAAAATTGCGATTTAACCCTAAAAACGCAATTTTTTGAACTAAAAGATTTAATCCCCCGACTTTTTGGCAACTTTTTCAGAAAGGAAAAAATCACAATTTTTTCGTTATACTCTCGATTTAATCGGGAATCAACCCAAAAAGTCAGCCTCCCTTCCCAGGCCACGGATAGAGGCCGCAAAGGTGAAAAAACTGTAAATTGAAGCTTCCATCCATGCATTTTCAAGTTATTGCATTGTATTGTTTGTCATACTTCTTGCGAGAGTAGTCTCATTTGTAATCTGTTAGTTTTGAGGTTAAGATATGTTTTTGTTTTCCAAGGAAAAACAAATCTTTATACTTCATATTTCTAGTTAGATAGCAAAGTATACATTGTCTAAGCCTCCAGGCTTTCAATGATACAGACTCTAACAGCCACTACCCCTTCAAAAGATTACAAAAGTACCAAAAGGACAGGCATACAACAATCTTCCGTAGAAAGAACCCCACACCATCAAAAACATTGTTACAATTGTTGAATGCTTCTAGAAGAAACAACAAAGAGGAGGTCATGAAGATCAAACAGAAACAACCTATCCCAAAAAATAAAACCAGTGCCTCAAAAAAGAACCCATTTTTGAGACAGGAACAAAGTACCTGTGAAATCTTGTGACAGCAAAGATCCTTCCTGCAATGAGAGCACGTTTTGAAAGGGAATCTTCTTTAGTGGTGAACTCCCTGTAAATGTGGGGAAAGGTTATGTATTAGAAGTGGATTTTACCTCCAAGATTTTTTGAATAATAGATGCCAAGGCTAGGTTAATAATCCGACATCTATTGTTTTCTTAGAAAATAAGCAACTTGGAGTCACCAAGTGTTGATTTTCACATCTACTGTGATACTCACTGTTAATTTTCATTGGACCTACCACCTGACACCTTATTACCCAAGCAGATTACAATCTCCTGAATAAATGCATGACTTATTTCTTAATATAATTAACGGAAACAAAAATTAAAAGGGGAAGAGGATCTCAGTGACTAATTACTTGATGACTTTTCGATGACTTATGATATACATTTATTATATTTTTTGTTGATATTTTGACTCTTGATAGTTGAGACTCAGACAGGACTCAAAATTCAGGAGTTGATTCACTATTTTGATATGTGATGTAGCACTAGACTTCATATACAGATTATATATTAACTTTCTTTACATCTCTATGTGGAAATGCATTTATTTGATGTTGTGGATACTCTAGATGTTAAAAAAAATAAAAATAAAATGAATAAATTTGTGTTTTTTTTAATTTTGCCGACTTTTTCAAAAAACTCCCAACTTTGATGAGTTTTTCAAATTTTGGACCCTTGCCGAATTAATCCCAACTTCGACTTTTTCCACATTGGTTGCTGCGCAGCAACCCGGACCTAGATTTCTTTGGCAAGAAATCCATTAAGGCAGTGACTCCCTCTACCTCGATTTCCTCTGCACATACACTGTTCTACACCAACAGCAACAACATCCCACCAACACCTCTGATCGAATCTGCACTTCTCCAACTGCCTCGATAACTGAAGAATCTGAGCTCTTCTGGCTCTGCGCAATCACTGGGTGAGCTAGACAGCTCTTCTTGGCCACTACGTCACTCCTTCCTGGTCTAGAAAGATAACGTGTCCCTGCGTGAGCCTGATCTGCCCCTCTCTATTCTGCGCTGGCCTAGATTGTTGATGGAGTTACTGCATGGGTTCCTCCCAACTACTGCATCACCCTTACTTGGCTCAGAATGCTGACGCAGGCACTGTGTGAGCCTCTGCGTCACCTCTTCTGCACTACGTCACTCTCCCTCCGTGTCTCTGGCTCTGGAACAATGTTGTCACTTGGGACAACTACCTCTCTGCAGCAGATTTGCTAGATCTTAATGGCTTCAGTATCCTATGATCTGCAATCCTCTGATACCATGTGAAAATTTCTGAATCTTTACAAACAGAAAGCCTACTACAGTCACTGGTTTATAATCCCCTACTTGTTATTTCATTCAACAAGTTATTTAATTATAAACAATGATGAAAAACACTACTACAGACTACACTGACATACATATCATAAACCGAAACAATATATGAAACAAACACACAAGGGACACCGTTATTTTTGAACAACATGTCCCCGGAAAAATCCAATGTAGGAAAACCAGTGCAACAAATAAAGGGTTTGTATTATTAAGTAAGCAGAATTTGAGTACAACAGGTTGCCTCTCACACCAGCTAACCTTTTAGAGAAATCATGGTAGCAAGAAATACATACGAGGGTTTACCTTTTTCTCCAAGTCACCACTGATCCACTGAGTGGCCTGACTCCGGCAAACATTGCAAAATCCTAGCGCAATCATTGCTTGGGCCAGCGTCTTGCCTCTAGGAGACTGTGTCACCCCTTTTGCTGGATCAATTTGCTGGAGGAAGGTTGTTGTTCAGCCCTCCCGACTCAGAACCTTGCTTCTCTGGCAAAATCTCAGACTTCTGATGAATACTATGCACTGCCACTACAAGAGACCCTCCTGGCCTACATCAGCTCTACGTAGGCCTCTGATCTGCCTCTCTGATGCTACTGCTGCCTCTCTTCCACGTACTCTTTGGCTCAGAACTACTTTATGGTCCAAATCTCTCCTTCTGCCCCTCTCACTGCAACTCAGATCAATTGTTCGATTTTCTCAGCAAACCACACCCCAGAAAAATCAAATTGACGGATCAACTTGGTGTATCTCCAACTGACCCTCAAGCCTCCACTTATACTTTTCCTGTTGATGAATCAACGGCCAAGATTAAGTCCCTAATCAACGACTAAGATTAAAACATACTTGATCCTCGTCTCTTAGAAGCTTCCCACCCATATTTTTATTAATACCCATTAATATTTTTGTTTTGCTAAGTTTAGACTTAGGAATCCGATTAAAAATATTAATTATTTTAATAACTCACAATCTAGGTGGAATTTCTCCAAATGATTTTTGGGTCTTGGAGATCTTATGTATTCTAGCCCCTCCACAAAATTTCGCAACTAGAGCACATCCGATGCTACCCAAAATCAATAGATCTGTCGACAATGAGGCATAAAAATGATTGTGATCTATTCTTGACGTAAATGCATGGAAGGAATCTTCCTATGTTAGTGACAAAGATCTTGATGGTTGTGATGGTGACAATGGTACATGTGCTAGAAGCTTGCTCTTATTGATGACACCTTATGCAATAATACAATGATACGATAACATTTCTCTTAGATTCGTCTCATTTAGTTCACAATCGTAGTTGTGAACTGACTCTGGTTGGCCCTAGGAGGCCCGATGTAATTTTAGTTTCTCTCTCTCATTGTGCTTTGTATCTCAGCTGAATAATTGATGAATAGCTAATAGAAGAAGAAGAATTGAATTCCTTTTATTGTTCTACTGCATTGTTGATGATATTGTTCTTTCTACATAATTGCTAATGGTGTGATGGTGTTATGATGTTGTGGGGTGAATTTAATGTATAAAAGATGTAATGAAATTATCTAAAGCAAAGAACAATACAACCCTAAGAAGAATTAATAATGGGGGGATGCCTGGGGAAATGTTTCCCAATGTCCCCCTTGTGGGGGGCATGTTTCCCAAAAAGGGGTGCTTGTGGGCTCCCCCCTTAGAAAGGACCAGACATCACCCCTCAATTTTACTTGAAAACATAATTTATGAGTGGGGAAGCTTACTATTCAACCCTACGACCCTACTAATGCTATGTAATTAATGGTAATTTTAAATTCTTAAAGTAATCTTTTTACTTAAATTTTTAACATTACTATTAATTGACTCAAGATGTTTGAAAGTGAATTTGACCTCATTGGATTTCATATGGAGAAAGTCTTAATAATTTTCAGGATTTCAAGATTGGGGCTATTGCAATGTTTCCATTGGATTCTATCATGTATGAGAGTTTGGAACTAGCATTTAATTAAGAGAACCAAACCTAGAAACAACCCTTTTGGGGGGGGCACATCCTCCTCAATTTGTCTAATAGCCCTTGAAATTAAAAAACAAAAATTATAAATAATTATAAAAAACAAAAATTAAATAAATAAAATTAAAACGAAAACTAAAAATACATAACAAATATCAAAACCTAAACTACTCTGCAATATGTAACTCACTCATTCGATTTGTCAGTGTGTGTAGCTCAAACATGTGTTTTAGTCTTAGATAGTGTCTATGAGGCTAAGGAACACATTTTCTCCAATACCCATAAAATGTTTCATGAGAAAAAGGCCTTGTTTAGATTTAATTAAGCAATTAATTTATTTTTCTAAGTATAACTTGGGGAAAAAGCTTAATTAGTTAGTATTAATTGGGGTAAATCGATTATCCCTTAGAGACTTCTAGAAGAGTCATGAGAAGGTGTCAAGATGATCTTAGCCATTGATTGAGATAGGGGACCATGGTGAATTTTCCAGGCTGATGCTCTGTTGTTGGCGAAGCAAAGGGGATACGATTATGGTTGTTGAATCATCAACGAGAGATTATAAGAGAAGATTGATGGGTCATTTGGAGGACACACAAGATCAATGAGAGATTGAGACATAGATTTGCAGTGAGAGTAAGGGTGCACAGGTAACACAGGGACACCAACATCAAGGGTTTCAGCAAGAAGAATTGAGTAGAGATTGCCAAAGGAATTCTTCACAAGATTCCAACATTTCGAGAGAAGGGAATAGAGGTCAAAATTATTCTGCAGGGAGGCCGCACTAGCAAGTGCACATCACTGGGCAATTGTTCAACTTCCAGTTGTCGAAACAAATTGCCAGAGGAGGTGTGAATAGCTCAATCAAGTTGCAGGCAAATAAAGAAGACACAGGAACAATTTTCCTGAGATAATGTGATTCCCTGGGTGGTTGTATGCACTCCCAAAATTTTCCAGTGCGAACTGCATGCAGGAGTGAGTTGAAGGAAGGAGGCCGTTTTGATTTGCAGAAGGAAACCTTGTGTTTCCAGATCGATTTTGGATGTGGAGAAAATTTTCAGTGCTTTGCTAGTGTCAGGCAAGCAATTGGTGTACTCTTTAATTTGCTAAAGAATTTATAATAAAATCCTCATCTACAGACTGGTTTTCCCCACAATGGGGTTTTTCTATGGACATTTGTTCAAAAATATTGGTGTTTATCATTTTTGTGTGTGCATAATTTTCTCAGTTCCTATGGTTATTTATTTTTTAGTGAAGTTGTAGTTGTGTTTTATTTAGTATTTGTTACAAAAAAATTGTAGAAGACAAATAATCTGTTAGATAGGACAATAATAACTAGTAATTGCGACAATATTTAAAATTTCACACGATTTACCAAGCTTACTTCTACTCGGCTTACCCCGCGACACTATATGACTTACCAATTAATTCTTTCCTCTCCTCCCCTAAGGTGCTCCTTCAATGCTCATTCTCCATTTTTAACTTTTGAGCCTTGACTCTAGATATTGATAACCTTAGATTCTTAAATTGTTTCTTTGACTCGTCACTCTTTACTATTTTTGAGTTTGAGTTATATCAATTTACAATTCCAATCTTCAAACTTCAGTATCTATCATAGTCTATTTTGCTTAGTACTAGTTATATTCTAGAATGATGAATGGTGAATTTAATGTTTAAATCAATGTAGACTATAGAATGACGAATAATGAATGATGAATATGGATCAATGCATTTCATTCATTACTGAATCTTGTGGTGTATGGATGAATGGTGTGTGTATTAGTATGAATGATGAGTACGTTCATTGTATTCCATTATTTAATTCAATTATGTATGGATCAATGTAATTATGCTTTCATTATTGAATATGAATTTTATATATCCTATATTATAATTATAATTATACCCCGACATCCCCCTATCCCCCCCTAAATTTCCCTAAAATTTGAGGGTACTCCCACATGCTCCTCTTTGGTGTCTCCCGACACCCGCGCCCCCACCCCCCTCGGTCCAGGAGTCTTCGTGGAACATAGCTTAGCACTCAATGCAGCAAGTGATGATCATGCAAATGGATGTTGAATTCTATTCAAGGTGACTTTCTATAACTAAACACATATTTACATATTTCAGCCTAATCAAGTTAAAAAATTAGCCTATGAGATACAATGGTAAGAGAGTATAACAAGCGATAACCATTATTTGTCAACTTCCTTGCCTCATGTCTGTAAAGGCTATGCTTCTTTAGTAGTGCTTGAGAGCAATGCTTCCAACCTTTTCTCCAAGATTTTCCTTTGAAAATGAAATTATTTGACTCATTGGTTAAATCCGCAGTACTATACAACTAAGGCATTGAGATTTGGGAAGCTAGGGTCACACCAAAAGGGCTTGGGAGGAGACAATTCAAACGATCATGGTTTAGAGACTCATTTGTTCCAAACGAACTATCTCCCAATGCATTATCTAGGCTAGATTTGATGCTTCTCCCCTTTTTCTTGAGACTGCACTCAAGGTTGCTACACATCTCCACATGTTAAAACAAATGGAAAGCACTCTCTTAGGTTGTGATAGATCTCCTTTCTTAGCACTCTACACCTTTGAGAGGCTAGCCAACTTGGACCAATCAAGTAGACATTCTTTTCTCAAGATCCTTAGCATATATGTTGGTAAAATGACCTTGCACTGGATCTCTTTTGATGATTCCCCATCTCCTTCCTTTAAAATAGGAGATCCAAGGAGTTATAAAGAGTGATATGCATTGGAGTTACATTCAAATCTATTGGATTTCATACGGAAGACCTTGAAAGACCACATTGGCCTTCTATTTTGAGCACCCCATCTAGATTTCCAATGGCTTCATTGGTTAGTCAAGCTTTCTCTAGCACCTTTTCATGCATGGACTTCACATTCCTCTTGGGTAAGTTTGTGTATGTTCACACCCATTGAGGGTCCAAATAAATCATAGACTTCCTAGGGAAGAATGGATGCACAAGTTATGTGCCTTGCACGAAGTCAAGAAGGAAGAACACTTCTCCCATTACCCTATTTATTTTGAGATTTGTGGTAGATACCACTACTTCTTCAAGGATTCGGGGGGCTCACTTTCTATTTTCTTCAAACATCCTAACTAGATGTGTTTGTCTTTAATCATTAGGGAGGTTGCTTCTTTCAAGCATCGTTTGTTTCAAAGCAACCCTAGATAATTACTTAAATCATCTCCTTCCAACATGTCACTACCACTAAGAGGCTTAAAGATTCGATAGTTATTACTAATACTAATAGTCAAAAGTCCATTAGGCATTATCTTTGATATCCCCCATTTTTATGAGGATTGCACATGTGATTTTCATCACATGACTCAGAGATCTAAGATTTGTTGGGGCAGCATGGTGAATATATACTTTCAAAGGTTGGAATTTGGAAGATGTTGCTTCTAGTGGATGTTGGCTTTGTAGAGGAGAAGCATTTTCTTCTTGGTTGATGGTCATGGCCTGGTTCTCGCTTCATGGTATCCCATGTTTTGGTTGAAAATTATGAGATGATATTTGACGCTATTGTTTTTCTACATGATGATCACCCTTTACATGGTATATGTGCCTTGGCCCTCATGTATTACCATATCAATGGTTGTTTTGCACATGGCATCATGATGTTGTTATTGGTTAATGGATGGTGAGAGTGCCCTAATGCTTGAGATGTCTATTATGATCTTGTTATGATACTTGACACACTAGAGAGGGATCTTCACAAAGCTATCCCTTTATGACATTGATATGGCATTTTATGAAATGGTCTATCACTCCAAGTACAATGCTCATCTTGTACACATGTTTTGATGTAATCTGTTAATTTTAGGTATGTTCTATGCTTAGAGCAATTTATTTCAATTTTCACAATTAGCTCAATATCTTTTCCAGATTAGCAATCACATCAGCATTAAAGTAAACAACAAATAGAACATAAACATAAATTGCAGAAGACAAGACAAGACAAGAGGACACAAGATGTGGCGCTAGCCAGGGACAAACCCCAATGTGGGGAAACCCTTGATCAATTCTTCTTATATGTTCTTCAATAGTTCAACGGAGAGAGAGAGAGATAGTACATTTACAATGGAAGTCAACACTTTGACTTATCTAGATAAGAGCATAGATCATCTACATGAGGTTAGTTCAAGACATGTTGCTTCAACTGATTCTCCAAGGTGACTCCACCTATCATTATGCTGCATCTCATCATCATGTTGCACCTCACCGTGCTACACCATGCAACACCCATCATCACAAGTTGGACCTCATGACCATGCTATACACATCCTATTGTTGCACCTTACACTACATTGTTGTCCCATGTGTCATTGTTGAACCATGTTGTCATATAGCATGTCTCATGTCCTAGCAGCACCATGCTTGCCATTGCTATCCGTGTTGTCCATGCTTGCCATGCTTACCATACTTGTCATGCTGGTCATGCTTGCCATGTTGTCCATGCTTGCCATGCTGCACCATGCTTGTTGCTGTCCATGCTTTCTATTGTCATGTAATAGTTGTTGTCCCACTTTGTTGCCTTGTCATAGCTGTTATCCCACTTGTGCCACTGCTGCACAATTGTCATTGTTGTCCTATGTCATTGGGTTGTCCCATCAATGTTGTTGTCCCAACATGTTGTTGCCCCATTGTCTTATTTGTTAGTGACATTGCAACTCGTATGTGGCAGTATCCAACACCTATGTACTGTTGTTCATGGATAGCATTCAGTCACTGGTTAGGGCACCCTCCTGTAACCTACAACAGTCCAACGATCAACCAATAACTCACCTTGAATTATGCGGCCTCCCTTTCTTTACAAGGTAGGTGACCTCGCTGGTTGAGGAGACACCTACAACTCCATGTAGAGGGTTGTTTTGACCATCAAAACAATACTTACAAGCCTGTGGCTTTCACATGAACCATGCTGCCTCTTCAAGTAGTCACAAGGGTGAGCTTAATGTCCCCTTCTCCTTCGTTGAAATAGGCCTTGTATTGTTGCCTTCTAGCCCAGCTCCTAGGCCCTCCTAATAGTAGCTTAGTCCTCCAAAATACCCATGACTTTGTTGCGGCTAGGACCTATTAGGGCAGTGTATATCCTTTGCTTGATTGCAACTAGGTTACCCTTGAGATAGCGTAGGTTAGCGTTGCCTTAGGATAGTGTTAGTGCTGCCTTCCATCTGCGTCTAGGGCTGCCTTCTAGGACTGTGTTAGCGTTGCTTAGGATAGCGTTAGGTTTGCCTTCTATCTGCGTCTAGGGCTGACTTTCATCTGCATCTAGGGATGCCTTCCATATGCGTCTAGCGCTGCCTTCCATCTGCATCTAGGGCAACGTCTTTTCCTCCAACGTCTAGGGCTTCCACTCCTAGATTTCTCTTGCACTAAAACCCAAGACAAGTGCAAAGAAATCAAGATAGAAGTGTGTGTGAGAAATGACACTCAAGTGATCTCCTTTTATACTAAAACGTTGAGCACATGTGGGGTTTATTTGGTTGCAAGCCGACCTTGACGAATTGTCGTATAACACAAATAAATTCATAACTCCGTGAATACTTATCGGAGTTAGATGATCTTTAGATCAACCCTATACCTCTCGATGAGAGGGATCCAAGAAAAATATCAACTTCCATAAATAAGATGACCCACATGGAGTCTGGCCCTAGTTTCCAATTTTAACACTCCCTCTCAACTAGGGAGAACTCCATTTGCTGATCCATATGTCTAACTGTATTATCTTTGCCATCAGTGCCCTGCACTGCTCTGCTAAACCATGAAGAAGAAGAATTGATCAAGAATGTCTCATACCACTCTCTACTGACCCGAAGTCAGTTTTATTGATCACAAGAGAGTGTCTCAAATGACTCATACTGATCCCAGATCAATGGAGGTCATCCTAGCATAGGGAGTATGGTAGATACAATGACGCGTCCATCAATAGTACTACTATGGTCCCTAACCCCATTTCCCTGCTCATTGGTTAGATGAGAGGTACTTCCCATGAGTCCTAGACTACATGGGTAGGATGCATCGATAGGAGAACCACTCATCCTGTCCCTAAGTCACCACGGGGTATCACAGGGAAAGGCTAAACCATTCACCCAATACACAACGCACCATTAGGGGAGGGTGAGTTGCCCTATGGTTGCTTCTTACTCCAAGCAGTACCCAAGGCCCCTGGAGCTCCCAGAGCTCAATGCCCGCATCATGCAAGACCCTCATAAGAGGGTCTCTCAATGATTCCAAGTCGTTTGTGAAAGTCACAAATTTGACTTTCCCCGGGGCTTCGACAGAATGTCTGCAAGCTATACATTAGTCTCAATGCGATAGAGCCTCATCGCTCATCCATGTACCATATCCCAGATAAGGTAGTATCTGATGTCTATATGCTGGAGCAATCATAGAATACAGGATTCCTCAACAATCAAATCCCCCCCTGGTTGACACAGAAGATCACGATGGTATCCATCATGTGTACAAACAGCTCACTGAAGAGCTCCCGCAACTAGGCAGCTTCACACGAGGTCATACTCATAGCTATGTATTCGGTCTCAACGGTGCTTATAGCAACCAATTTCTGCTTCTTGCTCGTCCAGGATATTGAACAAAACCCAAAGAGAACTAGCACTCGGAAGTGCTCTTGCAATCCTCCACACTACCTGACCAATCAGTATTCGAATAATCATGCAACGCCATATTTCCAGTAGTTTATCTCAATCCATGAGAGATTGTGCCTTGAAGATATCTCGGAAAATTCTTGTCACCAATCTAGTGAGGTTCAACCATATATGAGCTCATAATACTAACTGCAAATCATATGTCCTGACAGAAGTTCACCAAGAACATTAACGCGAATGAGTTTATGAAACTCAGAGGTATTTCCTAAATCTGGTCCCGCATCACTACCATATAACTTCTGAAAGTTAAGATCCTCGAGGTAGTCACAAACTTGCAGTTTACCATTTCACATTCGGAATCCGACTCCCTCTTAATTCTGCAAATGAGAGGGTTTGCACCTGTCAAAAATAGGTTGTCCTCAGAAGGTGCCGATATGAGAGGTCTATCATCCACAACCTTCGAGCAATGGTTTGGATCAGCTTCACTCCTAGTGAATCTCAACTCCATCAAACAACTACCAATCCTCTCATACTAAGCCCAGGGTGTTTTGCTTGAAGCCATGGAGGGCTTTCTTCCACCTGCACACATGAGATTCTCGATCATGAATCTCAAACCCCTCGGGTTGATCCAAACCTGTGGACCTGCTACATGAGGGGAATGATCCCCTTGTAAGATTTTCCTTTGGTACATCTCAGACATGTACCTTCATGCTCTTCTTGAATTCAGGGATTCCTGTCACCATTTGACTCACATCGGGTAGGGCCCCATAATAAGTAGACCTCCGGTGCTACAAATGAGATGTGTCAATTGACATGGTCCCCAATGGACTTCCTGTAACTTGATACAAATTGCCAACCCTAAACCCATGCGTAAAAGCATCTTTGAAAATTCTATTTTCAAACACGTACTTTTCCATCGATGAATGCCACCCTGAAACCTTTGACTTCCATGGCCGAAATGGACACCAAGTTCTTCTTGCGATAAGGTACATAAAGAGATTCTTGTAAATGAATCGAGTTACCCTCATTCAATTGAGGGGTAACATTCCCTACACACTTTCCGGGATAGGTGGCATCAGCTCCAAGTATAATCCCACAATTGTTTCCATCTCTACCAAATTAGAGAGAGCACCCTTCTATATAATCAATCCATATGGGCACCCTACTCACAACCTCAAATGAGTCAAGGGGGCACTTCCAACCCCCAGCCTAACAACCCCTATGGAAACCCACAGTACACGACTATACCCCAAGGCACTTACTATACCACGCAACCTGTGTATAATATTCGAAACAACACAATGGGAGGACCGCAAGGATCCTCAAGTCATATTTCATCGCCTTGGTCTGATTTGGGGGCATCAAACACCTTGCCTTTCTTGGCAATGCTTGATATCCCCGACTTGTACAAACTCACAAATGATCTCATCTATCACAACTTACTTTGGCCGCCAATCCCGCATAAAATCCCGATAGACATCCCGAAGTTCGAAGGGAAACAAGGAGAGGATCCGGGTACACACATCACCACCTATCATTTATGGTGTGTTTCTAACTCCATGGTGGATGATAGTATCTGGATACAACTCTTTCCCTGCACCCTTACCGACAATGCAGCCAAGGGGTACATCGAGTTACCATGCGCGTCAGTCAATACCTTTGGTGCTTTAGCGATGGAATTCTTAAAGCACTTCCAGCTACCCATCCGCTATGAAACTGGGACAGAACTCCTCACTTCATTACGTTAGAACACTGCCACCCGCATCTCTGATCATATGCATGAATGGATATGTAGGCGGAGGCTAGTCAAAGCTCCCCTCCTAGACTATTTATTAAGCTAGATTCCCACAGAATCTAAAGGAGAGGGCCAATACAAGATACCTCTTCTTTATCTTATCATAAACAACATTTGATTCTTCATACCTGGGGTTCCTTGCTTTCTTTGAAGAGTCAGCCGTATCCTTGATGATCTGCATTACCTATCATTCCTTTGATCATCGAAGATGTCCCTGGAATGATTGTTATCATCATCAAGTGATGTGTCCCTGCCATTTGAACACTCCTTCGCATAATGGCCGAACTTATTATAAACAAGGCATCTGCCTTTCCTTCCACCTTTAGATCCAGACTTCCCATTGAAGTGATCTTTAGGTAGGCCATCAGAAGCTTCCGCTTTGCCATTTTGATAATATTCTCAGCTTTGACTCCATCCTTGGTGAATTAGAAGAGGGATGAGGAATCCATTGATTCTTTTGTCCTTTCCCAATTGTCTTCAGTGATTTCACTTTCACTCTTGCTTGGGCTTTGTCTTCACCTCAGCTCTGATAACATGTTAATTTTAGGTATGTTCTATGCTTAGAGCAATTTATATCAGTTTTCACAATTAGCTCAATAACTTTTCCAGATTAGAAATCACATCAACATTAAAATAAACTGCAAATATAACATAAACACAAATCGCAGAAGATAAGCCAAGACAAGAGGACACAAGATGTGGCGCTAGCCAGGGACAAACCCCAATGTGGGGAAACCCTTAATCAACTATTCTTAGATGTTCTTCAACCGTTCAGCACAGAGAGAGAGAGAGAGAGATAGTACATTTACAACAAAAATCAACACTTTGACTTATCTAGATAAAAGCATAGATCATCTACATGAGATCAGTTGAAAACATGTTGCTTCAACTGATTCTCCAAGGTGACTCCTTCACCTATCATTGTGCTGCATCTCATCATCATGCTGCATCTCACCATGCTGCACCATGCAGCACCCATCATCACAATGTTGGACCTCGTGACCATGTTGTACACATCATATTGTTGCACCTTACGCTGCACTGTTGTCCCATGTGTCATTGTTGAACCATGTTGTCCTACAGCATGTCTCATGTGCTAGCAGCACCATGCTTGCCACTACTATCCATGTTGTCCATGCTTACCATGCTTGTCATGTTTTCCATGCTTTCCATGCTTACCATGTTGCACCATGCTTGCTGCTATCATGTAATAGTTGTTGTCCCACTTTTCTGCCTTGTCATAACTCCTGTCCCACTTGTGCCACTGTTGCACAATTATCATTGTTGTCCTATGTCATTGGGTTGTCCCATCAAAGTTGTCGTCCCAACATGTTGTTGCCTCATTGTCCTATTTGTTAGTGACACGGAAACTCCTATGTGGCAATATCCAACACCTCTGTATTGTTGTTCATGGACAAAATTTGATCACTAGTTAGGGCACCCTCCTGTAATCTAGAACAGTCCAATGATCAGCCCATAACTCACCTTAAATTATGTGGCCTCCCTTTCTTTACATGGTAGGTGACCTTGCTAGTTGAGGAGACACCTACAGCTCCATGTAGAGGGTTGTTTTGACCATCAAAACAATACTTACAGGCCTGCAGCTTTCACACGAACCTTGTTACCTCTTCAAGTAGTCACAAGGGTGAGCTTAACGTCCCTTCTCCATCGCTGAAGTAGGCCTTGTATTGATGCCTTCTAGCCCAGCTCCTAAGCCCTCCTAACAGCAACTCAATTCTCCAAAAGACCCATGACTTTGCTGCGGCTAGACCTATTAGGGCAATATATATCCTTTTCTTGACTACGGCTAGGTTACCCTTAAGATAACGTAGGTTAGGGCTACCTTAGGATAGTGTTAGTGTTGCCTTCCATCCGCGTCTAGGGCTGCCTTCTAAGACTGCGTTAGGGTTGCCTTAGGATATCGTTAGGGCTGCCTTCTATCTGCGTTAGGGTTTCCTTCTATCTGCGTCTAGGGCTGCCTTCCATTTGCATTAGGGTTGCCTTCTATCTGCGTCTAGGGCTGCCTTCCATTTGCATCTAGCACTGCCTTCCATTTGTGTCTAGGGCAACCTCTTTGCCTCCAACGCCTAGGGCTTCCACTCCTAGATTTCTCTTCCACTAAAACCCAAGACCAGTGGAGAGAAATCAAGATAGAAGTGTGTGAGAAATGACTCTCAAGTCATCTCCTTTTATACTAAAAGGTTGAGCACATGTGGGGTTTATTTGGTTGCAGGCCAACCTTGATGAATTGTCTTATAACACAAATAATTTCATAACTCCATGAATACTTATCGGAATTGGATGATCTTTAGATCAATCCTACACCTCTCGATGAGAGGGATCCAAGAAAAATATCAGCTGCCACAAATAAGATGACCCACATGGAGTTTGGCCCTAGCTACCAATTTTAACATAATCCTATCCCTCACAATAGCTAGTTGACACATTTTGACCTATTTGAGATTGTGACGGAGTGTCCTAGTGTTTTGAGGATGACTTAGCAAGTTGGCATGAGTCATCTTGATGGAGATCTACTATTGGGGTGCCCTGGCTTGTTTGGTGATTTTAGCACTTGGATACATTTGTATATATTGTAGCTTTTTGAGGAGCCTCCTACCTTGGGCATTGTGACAATGCATTGCAGGTTGCGACATTGCCTTTGGCATTATGACAGTGCATTGAGAGTTGTGACACTACATTCACAGTAGTGACATTGCATTAAGAGTTGGATCTAGCATATGGATATTAGCCTTTAAGGAGTTTATTAATGGAGAATTCACTTACCATGGCACACATATATGACATCTCATTATTTATATCATTTTTTATTGCTAGAGAGGGGTTGTCCCCTTTTCCAAGGTGTTTCTTACCATTTTGCATATGGATTGAGTAGCTAGTTGGTGGTTTGACACCTTACATTAGGGGATCTAATTATTTTCACATGATTTGATGATTATTACACCTTGGAGACCACACTTTTAACTACTACATGCTATTTTTGGAGGGGTGTGCTACCTACTTGGTCCACATGTGCCATGTTGAATTGGATCGTGCATATGTTTTGATATTGGAGAGAATTGGATTGCAAGTGATTGAGGGGCCTACTATCATACTCTATTTTTTCTCCCATGGGTGCAATATATCTTGGGTCTCATTGCATATTTTTAGAGAGGTCTAGCTTAGGAGCAATTATCTTTTGACAAAGTGCCCAAATTTCCACCAAATAGAGCCATTAGATGCAAAGGGAGCATGGCATTTCCAAAATTTGGCGATAATAGAAATTCTGACAAAAATTGATGTAGCTTTGGTGTTTTGAAAATATGCTACTACAAAATTATTGCCACATTTTGATCCCACATTTGTGTGCACCCCACATTTATTGCTAGAGTGCTTTTGGTATTTTGGAAGATCATTATTGATGTATGCCCATGGTGGGGAGTGTCAAAGCTCTTGAGGCCACATGGAACACATTTTTATGAACTTTTGATAGGACGCTTTACCTTTGAGGACTTTGTGGACGTTGTTGCATAACCAACTCCTTTATTTTATTATTGTTGACTTGTCTTATGGAGTTGGTTACACGAGAGCATTATCATATTGCTCTCCTAGCATAGATTAATGACTCTTCTTGGAGAATAAAGTAGATCTAAACAAATCATTGTTACTTTTAGTAATGCAATGGTTGAAGAGGTTATTTTATTATATTCGTTGGAGAGATTAGTGGATATAGGAAAACAATTATTATTTTATTGTTAAAGAAGAGTTGAGTTAAAACCTATAAAACTATTTACTCTCTCTCATCTTTGAATTGCTGGATTCAAGGAAAAATCCTTTGGAGATTAGTTAATATCTATTAGATATTGTTGGAGGATCAACTCAGTTATCTTGTGGGTGAGTTGTCTGTTATATCATCATTGCCATTTCTTAAAATATGTATATGGAGAAAGAATTTAATAGGCTCTCTCTCATTTTCCATTATGTTATCTTTGGGTGGTGTTTATTGATGCATTATTGTTAGCACTTGATTTAATGCACATACATTTCATCAAGGGAGATCATAATCTTCACAAGTGTTGTATATTATTGCTCTACTAATGTCCTTAGCATATGTCACATGGTTCATGTTTGACAATGATTAGGCTCGATTCAAATTCAAGTTTTGACAAGGTTTAAATGATGCTCTCCTCCATTAAGTTTGACTATATACACTCTTTGATATATATATATATATATATATATATATATATATATATATCATCTTTGAAATAAATTATAAATTAACATACACTTTTATAGCAAAAATTCATATGTATACTCGTTATATATAATAATAAGTTTGCATTAATATAAAATACTTATGTATAAAATATAATTTTTAAGATAAAGTTATTAATAAATAAGTTTCTTTCATATGATAAAATTTATTAACCTAGCTACCAACTTATTTAACTCTCTTATTAAAATGAACAAGTACAACAAATAGACTAGGAATGGGGGTGAGTTCATTGATGAAAAACTTGACATGATGCATTTGGACATATACAAAACAAAACCACTATGAGAGGAACCAAAGTGTACATAATTGATAGAGCCAACCAGATTCTCTATAAACCATGAAGGGCATAGGCAACATTAAGTGCTCTAGATCTCCCCTCCCCAAATCACAATTGGCAATTGGTCTAGGTCGAAAGAGTCACATAGGGCACATTTGAAAATTATGTGGAGGTCAGAGGACACATTTCATAGCATTTAGTTTGATCATTGCTTAAAAGCATGTTAAAAATTATTTATTAAAAGGTAATGAGTTTGAACTTGTTACTCCATCACAATTCGGGGTAACTAGAGGAGATTTATTTTCCTATGATCTTGACTATAGACAATAGTTCCATGTTGGACACCCATGGTTCTCCACTAACAATTTCCAAGAGATGCTTCCGAGACCACCTAGCTTCACCCATTTGATGATTTTGGTGGTTGACACATAGGAGGTACATTTGTTCATTGCTTCATATTAAGTGTTAATGGCATCTATATTTGGAATGAAAGTAGTGACTATTAGTTGAATTGGATAATGGATCATGATACTTAGAATTTGTACCTCTTGCCTTGTTTCACCTTGGTGATCATCATCATCTCCTAGTCAAGAGTTGCCACTCTTGGGTATAGGGTTACCACTGGGGTACTTTGATAGGAGTAACGTGTCCATGTCCCAATTCATAAATAACATATTCCATCTTTCCCATCTCTGTTGTCCATCCTTTTGAGTTGGTTGTTACATGTCACACATAGAAATCAAGGGCAGCGAGATTAGGGTGATTTCTATTTACTTTGATAACTGCTTGTGATGTTCTTTACTTTAATTTGTAGAATTTTCAATTAGCTTCTTCTTCTCTTGATTATTATAGTGTTCTTATCATCAAAAAGCTATTAAAACATGAAGATCAATAGAACAAAGAGGGAACAAGATATAAGCTGCTAGCCAGGGCCAAAACCTCTCCTAGAGAGGAAAACCCACAAGAATTCTTATCTTCCTATAGAATCTTCAAATGACGAATTCCAAGACCTTTAGACCCAAGACAAAGACCCCTCCAAGACCAAGTCAACCTTCTTTGTAGATGAGCTTCCTTCCCACAAAGTCAACACCAGTCAAACAACTTCAAACTTCAAATTTCGACCTCTATTTTAGAATTTCGACTACTGCTTTAGGTCTGCAACTGTTCGGCCTCTACTGCAATAGCTGCAATTTTCGCATGTGTGGGTGATAAAGTTAAATTAGACCTTCTTTGTCCTTCGCTTAGGGTTCTTCTTCTTCCTTGGTAACTTGGCTTCCAAACTTGATCCTTTGAACCCAAACTTCAACCTTTTATGATGGCTGCAATTTCGGTCTTGCTGCAACAAAGTGATGCCCTAGTTCTTCACACGTGTGAGAGAGAATGATTGAGAAATTTCAGATTTTGTTTCTTCTTGTTATCTCTTTGTCTTCTCTTGTTCTTCACTCCTTCTCTTGCTTTTCTTCTTGAGATCGAACTTGATTGGATGCTACCTTCAATGAGGTCGAATGCCTCTTATATATAGGCTTATAGGGAGGCTCGAATAGCCCTAATGAGGCCAAGTTCATCTCTGTGGGCCGAATTGTCTTCTTGTAGGCTGACTTGATCTTGGAGGGAGACTATGACACTTTTTGACTCTAAATATATTCCTTTTACATGATACAAAATGCCCAATAGGGTCTATTACATATTACAATAACTCTTTTGACTCTTTAACTTCATGACAAATCCTAGAAGCACACAATGGGTGCTTTGACCTATAAATAAATTGACCTTGAGCATGAAACCCATGCCATAAAAATAACAATAATAATTTTCTTTTTTCTCTTACATCAAATACATAGAATCAATAGTACATAAAATATTATGAAGTCCGAACCTAGTTACATATTTCAACACATGATTCATAACTCCATGAGAAGAAGGAGCTTGAATATTCAAGGTTGATGTAGAGTTATTTTAAAAAAAGGAAAGAGCAAGATAGAAATTTCAAAATGTAAAAGAAAATGAAGGCATATGAATGATAAGTCAAAAGCCAAAGTAAGGATTGAGCTCTATCCCATTGCTATGAGGCCATTATTATATATTGAAGGAAGGTATAAAGTTGCATTCTTGGATGGGCAAGTTCTTATATGGCCTAAGAACTCAAGCATAGAATCTGCAAAAATGATTGTTGTTTTAGAGGGAGGACTATATAGACTAATAGGATGACCAGCCCAAGTATTGGTCAATGATAGTGTTACCCAACAAAACTGGGTGACCCCATAAGAGAATTTTTCTCCTAGACATCTCTTTAGCTGGCAGCCAACAACCCTTGACAACCACCGATGTAGCCAATGTGTTGTACCATTTGATCTCCACTCCCTGAACTAGTCATATGTCCCCTCACCCATTTGTTAAGAGCATATGTTTGAAGGTGGGAAATCCAATCCTAAAGGTATGTTTTCATTTTGCAATCGGGTGCTTATGCTTGTTTTCCTTGGGCATCTTGGGCATGGATTATTAGGTGACTTGCAAGAAAGAAGGGTTCTGACTGTAGTTTTATTCCCTCACCTTAAATGGGGGTTAATCCTCAATCCTAGTCCTGTGGGATCTCCCCTATACTGTAGCTTTAGGAAGGGCACTACTTGGGAAACCCTGATTTTGGTAGCGCAGTCTTGTTTTCTTGTTCCACATTTTTCACTCCCCTCCACACATTACAAGCCATATTTCATCCTCTTCCTTCTAAGGGTCCACATGACCACTGGGTCCACAAGGCAATGGTGCACCCCCTCCCTTTGTCCACATGTTTGGATCGGGCTTGGAAATGTTGCCTTGAAGGTTGATGCAACTAATTGAATGTTAAAAGCATATCATGCCCGCAATCAAGAAACAAAAAAAAAATATTATAAAATGCAAAAGATGGTTGAGACATTAAAATAGCATGTGGGGAAAGGCCAAACATGAGCTCTACCCCTTATCATTATGGCCATCACCCTGGTTCCTAGGGCCCCATGATTTTCCCCACATCACTAAGGAACCCATCCATGTCCCAACACTTGGTGGGAGATGAACTCATGTATCCATGACTTCTCCCTCCTACACCTATACACCCAAATACATCCCTCATCATTACCATCCTTGAACCCATGGCATTTGGCCTTGAGATCTTCGTGTCCCCATCCATATATCATCATTCACATGACACCTATCAACTGAAGGATGTACTGGGGGCATATCTTTCCCCTTAGTGGTTGGGAACACCTAATATGATTATTCATTAGCCACTCCTACCTAGGGAGGTAACATTATTACGAGCTTGAAGCCCCAAATTTGGAAGGGAATCCCACTATGAAGTCTCAATGTGACCTTGGTTAACAAGCTTGATTCACTTAGATGCACTAATGAATTGCTGTACCTGATGGTGAGGAAGTGCATTAGATCTTATATGTAATTGGAAGGTGGTTTCATCATGGTCTGGGCAACTTAATTGGGGTCCAATCCCACCAAAGGATCATATTAAACCCCCCCAGGGGAAGTGTTGAGAGCCATGGGACTCCATCATGCATTAGAGCATCATTTCATGCCATGGGCACCTTTAACACCCTCAACAGTCTGTTCGTTGCCCCACATTATTCACGAGATGATGCACTGGGACCAGTGTGCGCTGAATGGCTTAGCATATTATGGCAATTGATCCAAGGCCCAGAGGAGGGTTGTCTCACCATTGAGACATGGGAGGGCAAGCACCATTGTCAAAGCCCTCATCAATCAAGCAACACATGCTTTTCTATCATCAAGAGATCCATGAGACCAATTCTTGTGCCCCAAACCCAATTTGGGGCCCCACATGATGACTTGCACAGAGACCAAGGGGCCCTCCCCTTGTTCAAGATTTATAGAGCCCTCTCACATTTTGGCGCAAAGAGGACTCAATGTGGCCCTCGAATAGCCCTACATCAACACGACGTCATCAATTTGACTAGCATTTGGATGGCTACTTCATAATTTATGAAAGCTTCTTGGTCAGCTTATGACCAAGGCTTGTATTTTGCACATTTTTATAGTGTTAGGGAGACCCTAGGCTAATAATTCAACTTGGTGAGATACATATAAATAAAACTCACCTTCATTTTTATTTGATCATCATCACACTTGGATTAGTTCTCTTGTAAAGAACAAACACTTTTTCTTTGGAGCTATTGGAGACTCTTTTGATGCATTTTGATGTGTGGAAGATGATCCACTTTTCTTCTTTGGAGATTCTTCTTGAATGATGGATGGATATATTGCATGTCTCTTGGTAAGTGCTTCTTGTTGACGAAATTTTTCTTGCTGCTCTAGAATATGCGAATTTGTGCCCTAATTATTGAAAATTAAATTTAGAAAGCTTTTCTAGTACAGTATTGCATATGTTATCTAATGCAAGGCATGTAATGAATGTTCCTAGTGAATGAATGTCTTTGATTCTTCATGAGACTCCATTATATCTTGAAGAGGGTAATTGTTTGAAAGTGGTACTTAGGGCATCGATTTTGAGCCTCCTTCGAAGATGTTTTATCTTATCTTAAGCATCTCAAGACTCCATTGCCCAAAGGACTAGGCACTAGTCCAAGGATTTTGGTGATCAAACTCCCCTTTCTCCATATTTTCTCCTCCTAAATTTCAGTCCCCTAAAGTTAGGGCAGAAATGTAGGGCTTGCAGCGAAATTTTAGGGAGGTGATTTTTCGAGAATCTGAGGGTCCAAACATCAAGCTCAGGGTCTAGGCTACCTATTCTCCAAGTTTGGTGGGCACCCGCTCGAGTTTCATCCATAAAATCTCTTGCCCTAGGTGCTACTACAAGAGGGAAAAATTAGGTCTTTCTCTCACCTTGGGGACTTCTTTGAGGGTTGTATGAGCTTAGTATTCATTCGAATAAATCATAAGAAGCCCTTTATTCTCTCGAGCCTTGACCTTGTGAATACCTACCACCATCGAGAAACCTGAAAACCCTAAGTCATGTGCCTTCTTTTCTAAGGTTTTTCTTAGAGAGCAGTTTTCTTCTTTGAAGCCTCGTACCTTTATTGAGCCTCTCTTCGAATGAGTTCTATCTCCGTCACCTTGGAGCTTCAAACATAAAATATCTATTATAGGTGATCACAATCATATTGGAACTCCCCCCATTGGTGAAAGTTTGTAAAGAGCAGGGGACCTTGGTTGTGGTGACAGTAGGCCATTGTCCCATTGTTGTCACTTAGTCTAGTAGTTGTCCCATAGGTTTTCTTCCCTTAGGGAAATGCTAGATTGTGTGGTAGTAGATATTATCAGTTTATGTGAGCTATGCCATCAAAGATTTGCTCACTCACATTACAAGGCTTTGTCAGCATTAAGAAAGATGGTTACAAGTCTTCCAGAGCTTTAGATCAAGAATGATGGCGTTTGCAAGGGTTGTGCACTTGGTAAAAATATCAAAGGATCTTTTACGGACAGTGATAGTAGATCCAAGGGGATCTTGGATCTAGTACATTCAAATATATGCAGACATATGAGTACAACTTTCTTGGGTGGCTACTTGTACTATGTAAAATTCATTAATGATTTCTCTCGAGACCTAGATATACTTTATGAAGTCCAAGGATGAAGTTTTCAGCAAGTTCCAAGAATTCCAAGCACAAGTGGAGAACACAACATGAAGGAAAATCAAAATCTTGAGATCAGATAATGGAGGAGAATATACTTCAAGGGACTTCAATGATTTTTGCAAGGAGGAAGGAATCAAGAGGGAGTGGATTGTTCCTTACAATTCTCAACAATATGGAGTAGCAGAAAGGAAGAACATAATCATTGTGGAAGCAGTAAAGGTGATGATTCATGATTAGAGTCTACCAATGTTCTTACAGGCAAAAGTTGCCAACACAGTTGTTTATGTTTAGAATCGAAGTCCTCATCAAATGTGAGAAGACAAAACCTCTGAGGAATCATTCACAAGAGTAAAAGTAGACGCCAGTCATTTAAGGTTCTTTGGTTGTCCAATATATGTTCACTTGCCCAAGGAGAAGAGGAAGAAGTTGGGAACTTCTGGAAATAAGGTGACTGTAGTGGGATATAGTGAGACTTTGAAGGCATACCAGATCTATATTCCAAAACAACGTAGATCAAGGTCAGCTGAGACATCACTTTTGATGAGGAGATAGGCTTCCAAAAGCTTAGAGACTCGAGAGCCCCACATGGAGATTAGTGATGGGGAACAGGAGGCTTCAAAGAATGCAGGGATAGGTCCCTCCAGACCAATTACTCATCTTTCATATGATCAAGAGTCAAGTAGAACCAGCAGAACCTACAAGAGATTTCGTTGTGACCAGGAAGAGACCAACATGGCTTCATGATACAACCTCAAAGGTACTTGGGTTATATGGCATTAATGAGTCACATCATTGATTCCAAACCTTCCAGTTATGAGGAGGTAGCAGGCCAGTAGGTTTCGAAGGATGCCATGATGGAGGAATATCAATCCATCATGAAGAATGATGTGTGGAAGATAGCTCCAAGACCAGAAGGGTAGTCAGTGGTGACTTCCAAGTGGATCTATAAGATCAAACATGCAGCATATGGCAACGTCGAGAAGTACAAAGCAAGGTTCATGGCAAAAGGGTTCTCCTAGAAAGAGGGAGTAGACTATGACGAGATGTTTGCTTCATTAGCAAGTACACTTCTATTAGAACTATAGTTTCTCTTGCTTATGTTATGGGTTGGAAGATACATCAGATGGATATAAACACTACATTACTCAATGGTGTAATAAAGGAGGAAGTGAACATAGAGAAACCTTAGGGATTTGAGGTGCATGGGAAGGAGTCCCATGTATGCAAGTTGAAGAAGGCTTTGTACAAACTCAAGCAGACACCCAAGACATGGTATTCCAGGTTTAATGGATATCTGATGAGTTTGGGCTTCATCAAGAGTGATGTGGATCCTGACCTTTACTTCATGGTTGCTAAAGGTGATCCTTTGATCTTGGTGCTATATGACGATCATTTGTTCCTTATTGGAGCAGAGAGATTCATCATTGGGTGCACGAGGGAGTTGGCCTCATAATTTGAGATGAAGGATCTTGGCTTGATGCACTATTTCGTGGGATTGGAGGTGTGGCAACAACTTGGTGAAATCTTCCTTGGACAAGGGAAGTACATTGTTCAAATCTTGAAGAGATTCAATATGATAGACTGCGAGTCCACGGTTACACCTGGTGACCAATCTGAAGAACCTTAGTGACTCTGCTTTAGACTCAGATTTGGTGGATCCCACTATGTACAGGAAGTTGATCGGATCCTTGATGTTCTTGGTTAGCACCAGGCCATACATTTGTTTTGCAATAAACACCTTAGGCTAGTATATGGTTGAGCCGAGGCAGATATTAGGTTGCAACAAAACATGTGTTGAGGTATTTATGCGGTACAGTTGGATATGGCTTGAGATATATCTCAGGTGGTGAAGTGAAGATGCAATGATATACAAATTTAGATTGGGCCAGGAGTGTAGAAGACAAAAAGAGCACATCAGGATGCTACTTTAGCATGATGCAAACTTCAATTGCACTTAGTATAGCAGAGGCAAAGTTCATTGCAACAAAGCAGTGTGGCTTCGGAAGCTAGTTACAAGACTATTTGTTCATGAGCTTGAGCTGACTGTGACATTTTGTGACAATCAAAGTTGTGTCAAGCTTTTAGAGAATCCAATTTTCCATGACAAGTCAAAGCATATTGAGATCAAATATCACTTCATTTGAGACATGGTGCAGAGAGGAGCAATGGATCTCTAGTATCTATCCATAGATGAATAGATTGTCGAAATTCTCACCAAGCCTATGTCTCGAGTGAAGTTTGCATACTTTACAGACAAGTTTGGCGTGATGCAAGAATGTCTCCCTCGTTAAGAGGGAGAGCTGATGTCTTTGCAAGATTAGGGAAAACCATCCCTTGAAGCCATAAAGGACTTTGGCGAGGTCATAAAGGATTTTGACCAGGGGAGATGGATACATTCACCTTTGAAGCTGGAAGGACTTAGCTAGTCCATAAAGGATTTTGACCAGAAAGGTGAATGGCATAAGGCAATTATAGGGGAAAACTATAAGATTGAACAAACTCTTCTCCTAATAAGCCAGAAGGACTTGACTAGGTCATAAAGGAATTTGACCAAAGTAGATAGATGTAATTCACCTAAGAGGCCTCAAAGGAATTTTGTTGAGGGTGAATGGTCAAAAGGAAAATTCTCTCCTGAGAAGCCAAAACGACTTGGCTAGGTCATAAAGGACTTTGACCATAGGAGATTGATACATTTTGCCTAAGGTGCCACAAAGGACTTTGGCCAAAAACTTTTGATACTTACATTAGCATCAACATGGCAAGCTCATGAACTTTTCTTATGGAGGAGAAATTTCATCTAAGGGGAAATCTGTTGTAGAGAATACTTCCCTCACTAAGAGGCAGTGTTGATTTTTGTGTAGCATTGGGAGGTATTCCCACAATGTGCCAAGATGCCTCCCAAGTTGGCCAAAGAAAATTATGAAAACAAAAATTAAAAGTTAAATTTTTGGGGTTCATGTAAGCTTCAAACTATGAAGTTAGCCCCACCATGAAAGGGTGTGACACTTGGTCAAAGCCCACCCACTTGAAAAATATAAATACACAGAAGACATCCTCATTTTGACCAATTACTCATCAACACATATTCTACACAAGAGAGCTGCATGTGTGAACAAAATAAGAGCGAATTATCTAAAGATTGACAGCGTTTGACTATGTCTAAATTTGATCAAGCTTGATCATTCGTTGATGCTAACCACAATAAGGATTTATCACCATAGACCTTTGGCCACAACTCCGAGATTGACCATAGGCCTTGACAGTTGACTAGCGTTGAGTTTTCTGGTCTTGGGTGGTTTGACCAGCATTGACTAGCTAGTATTTGACCAAGTTTGACTTGTATTCTAGACTTGGTTTTTGGCACAGATTTCTAGATAATTTATGTAATTGTGAACCTTGAAGAAGAAAAAGTTCTCCTAGCAGAAAAATTGTTGGGTTTTCTCCCAAGTTTAGGTTTCCAAGGGAAAATTTGTTGTCTCTATTGTGCATGGGTCTTGTTACCGCTCAAACTAGCAAGGGTCCCAGGAGGGGATCCTATGGAACAACTACTAGGTTAAGGAGCAATAATGGAGCAACAACCCACTATCACCTCAACTAAAGCTCTCTGCTCTTTACAGACTTTCACTGATGGGAGGAGACCTGGTATAACGGGAATCACGAGATGAATGGAGCAATACTTAAGATAAGGAGTGATTCCCAAAGCCTATTCTCAAAAGAGGCTCATACAAATGGCTTACTTGCTTGAGAAGCAAGGTGAGGCTCTCTAGGAAGGGCTACGAGGATACTTGAGTTCAGCTTTAGGGGATATGCCTTGACAAGAGGGCTCCTAGACTCAAGGATCCTAATGAAGAAATGATTTCTAAGTAATCCTTGTGGAATTTGAGTTGTAGATTTGTGGGGACCACAGAGAATCCAAGTGGACGCAAACTAGGTTAAGGGTATGGAGTTGATCACTCAAGGAGGGGATTGACCTAATTGGGGAGGAGAATAGGATCAAAGGGCTAGTTTTCTTTTTAGATTTGAATGCAATGATCCAAATGAGGACACTAACCCAAATCAACCAAGGGCAACAATTGGTCTTGTGGCTAGGGCTTGCTATATCTTGGGATTCCACCGTCAGATTTGCCTCAAACTTGGAGGACCACTAAAGAAACACCTAGCGCAATAGTGGACCAAAAATTGAAGGGTTCGTATGGCTGCAATGCAATTCGTGTGATGCCCTAGGTGACCCTCTAGGGTTAGGCCTAGAATTTGGAAAAGTGAAGAAAAGAAAGATAAATTTGACCACCAAGAGGATGCGAGGATTAGTGCCTTGCTTAGGGGGGCTTAATGGAGTCAAGATACACCTAGATCGAGGAATTTCGTGAGTTAAGGAGCCCTAATTAACCTTCACTAGCATATTCAAAGGCAACAACTAGGTAATTAGAGATTTATACTTCAAATTTTCCAAAGAGATGAAGTTTCGACGTCTTTCAACCTTAAAGGTGCCTCTAGGAACATTCACCCAATCCCTCAAAGAGCAACGCATGCATTAAATCACTTCTTCAAGGTCCTAGAAGAATTTTGCATTACATTAACCCATACAAGAATAATGATAACAATATACATGCATTTGACAGGTAAGATAACACGAGTAGCATTAAAAGTTTACTTACATGAGAGAGAGAGAGAGTATATCCATTCATCAAATTTGCATTAGAAAGAAGCTCCAAAGACAATAGAGAAAATCCAAACATCATAGTGCATCAAGAAACTCCAAAAAGTTCACCCCAACAAAAAGTGCGAAAATCTTTCAAGAGATACTAATCCAATCCAAGTGATGATGAGAGGCTAGAATGAGCCTCTCTCAAATTTATACAACTCTAAAGGGGATTCGATTTGCCTAATTGGCCTAATTTAGCCCCAAATAATAAAATAATACATAATAATGACATGACTTGGCGACAAGCCCACGAAGATAGCTCAATAATACAAAGAATAACCTCTCAAGAGGGAAAAATAATGAATATGATGAGTCGTTGGGCCATTGGGGAGGGCTAATGGAGTCCAAATGTGCCAAGTTGATTCAAGAGGTTCCAAACATAGTGGACAAGGGGTTGGCCCCTTGTTTTCCAAGCAAGTCACATGTGGTGCTCGCAATTGGGTGTGGGGGCACAAGGACATCTTCATGGGTCTCCAAGTGGATCGATAATGCCTGTAAACCATCTGTAAGGGCTAGGATGATGACATAAGCCCTCCCTTTGTCTCCTGCAGTGAGACATATCCTCATCTGGACCCTGGAACGTCTGCCAAGTGTATTGAACAAGTGTGGAGTTGATTGGGCATGGTGAACCAGGTGCATCATCCTTATGCAAAAGGTGGAACATGAGCAATCATTGAATGGTGTTGGTATCCTTGAAGTGTTGTCTGCTATGGTGGAGGCCCATGGCTCTCTACGATCACCCTACAAGTGCCAATGTGGCCCTCTGAAGGGCTTGTACCTGTATAGGGTTACCAAACCCCAAATGGAGACCCACTTGCAATCCTACATAAGTTCCAATGCATCCCCTTGCCCTCCTGTACAACAAATCATTAGAATAATCAAGTAAAAGAGCTTACAAATCATGGAATCAATTGGGCACTTCATGGTGGCATGCCCTTCCATAGTGGGTTTTGGCATGTAGAGGTGTCTCCAAACTCAATAAGGGATTAATCGAGGATCTTATTAGGTGGTTTCAACCTTTAAAGGGGGGGACATGTCTATGGTAAATCTGTCAATGGGTAGGTGACATGTGATATAGCGATGGAGTGAGGTAGGGATAGAGGGAAGGCTCCAAGCCACAGACCAAGGTACATGTGTAGCTATGATGAGGGAAGCCCACACCTGGGTATATGAGTTTAGGAGGAAGCAAATCGAAGTATATGAGTTACCTCAGCCTTTGTTTTTCCACCCTTCTTCATATGCTTTTTTCCTTTGACTAACTTTTCTTTATAACTGCTCGGGGCTTTAGGGGATGAGAGCATGAAGTGTAGGATATAGCAGTAGATACACCCTTCTAAGGTGGGGAAACTCATCACCCACCAAGGGTTTTTACAATCATGGGTTCCTTAGTGTGAAGGGGGCTCATCTACGACCCATAGGAACCAATGTGATGGCCATGAATGAGGGGTAGAGCTTATGTTTCGCTTTTTCCCACATGCTAAATTTGTATGTCCCAACCATATTTTGCATTTGTTGTACATTTTTTGTTAAGAGTGGCCAAATTATGCTTTTTCCTTTCTTTTTAGCTCCATCAACCTCTGGGCATAGTTCCAAGGCCAACCCAAATTGTGGAAAAGGGGAGGGGGAGGCTAACCCTCTATGGACCCTGTTGTCACTTAAAGTGTACACTTAAGGCGCAACGCTTAGAGTAGGGGAGATAACAAGTTCTAGGAGATGCACCGAGAATGGAGTGGTAAAGGATTAGAGTGACAACCCTTGCCTTGAGCGTTGTGGCCCTTGGTGTACACTTTGGGCGACAACAGACCTAGTGGACACATGTGGATCTGGATGGGAAAAGTGATAAATGGGGTAAAAATGAGCGAAGGTGAGTGATGTATATGGTGTCAGGGAGCAGGACCACGAAACCAAAATTTGGATTTCCCACATAGTGCCATCCTAAAGCTAATGGCCAGCAAAGATGATCCCATGGGACTAGGGTACAAAGCTAACCATCGAATCGAGCATAGGTGTTGATTTGGGTAGCATCGGATGTGCTCTAGCCATGAAATTTGGTGGAGAGGTTGGGGCACATAAGATCTCCAATACCCAACAAGGGTTTGGGCAAATTCTAAACAGATCAAGAGATATTAAAATAATTAATATTTTTAATGGAGTCCCCAAGTCTAAACTAATAAAATATTAATGTGTATTAATATGAATCTGTGTTAGAATGGTCCAAAAGACATGGATCAAGCCAAATCTAATCTTAGCCATTGATTAGGGACTTAATCTTGGCAGTTAAGATGTCAACAGAAAAAGTATAAGAGGGGGCTTCAAGGGAAATTGGAGAACACACTGACGGAGACCAGTCAGTTCAATTTCTGGAGTGGAGTTTGCTGAGAAATTGAAATTTTGAATCAATGCTCTGGTGTAATATCCCGTTTCAGAGATATTCCCCAAACCCCAGCAAACTCCAACCAAATTCGTACAAGAGATATAGTAACGGGGAAGCTCAAAGTGATAAAAATAATAGTGGTGCAACATATAATAATGTAAACATGAAATATAAGCAGATACTCAAGAAATGTAAAGAAAAATGCTAAGCCATTTTATTATACTGAGTAATGGAATGAGTACAGGAGGTGATCAGAAAGATGGCACCTCGACCTGCACCAGGCAAGTGAAGAAATACACTTAGAACAGTAAAGGAATGGCCTCTCTTTGAACTACGTCCTAGCTGCTAGAGAACTATCGTGCTGCTGTTACTGCTAGAAATCAAATGAGGATTTTGGGTTATTCCCCTCTTGAGAAAATGCTAAAACTCTGGAATCAGCCTCTATTCAAGAAACCCAGCAAAACCCAGAAAGCTTTTCTGAAATAGTTGACCCTCGAAATTCGCCCTCTTGAAGATCCACACAATCCCTCAAGGCTCTGCGCTGCCACTGAATAAAAACCCTCCAAATATTTGCTTGAAACTCAACAAAAATCCTCCAATATACAAGGGCTGATTCCTTGCACAATCTCCCAGCTCAAATCCTCCTCAAAACCCCCAATCCGGAACTCCCACCAAAAGAACTACGTCCCTCTCTCTCAAGACTGCGCAGTCCCCAAATGCTCAGCTCCTCCACAACACCAAAGATCAATCCTACTGCAACAGACTGCTGAAAACTACCTTGCCCGAGTAGGCACTAGAAGTCCCTCGGGGCTAAGGGTGAGATCTCAGAATGGAAACACTCAATGCACTAAACAGTGCTGTAGACAGGCTAACCAACCAGCGTGCTCCAAGTTGAAATGACTAGCTCAAATGCACATAATCAAGTGACAAAATGAGGAGGATCCTCTCTCCTTTATAGCGTTGGCCCCTCTCAATCCCAAGGCCCACCTCCTTCAACGTAATCCCTCTCTTGCCACGTGTTCCTTTCCATCTGCGCAGTCCCTCCAAATGTCTGCGTGGGCCCCATCTCTGCGTGGTCCTTTGGCCCCCCTTGGCTCCCCTTTAAGTCACAACGTTGTGCTACTAGGGAGTGACTTTATTCTAAAAATGAGTTATGTCCCCTTTTCCTCACCTTTTTATTTATAAATAACTATAGAAGGCAAAATTGAGCAAAATCGAATATTCCAATTAGCCATGGCTAATTAGGAATATTACATCTGGAGAGCAGTCAAGAGGCAACAAGTACGGAACAGAGAGACGGAAGATCAACGCAAAAGAGGTAGACGCAGAGCCAGATGTAGCCACGCAGAGGCAGCAGCGACTGCACAAAGCCAGAAGGGCCTGCGTCATCCACGCAGAGGCTGCAAGAGTGACGTAGAAGCCTAGAAAGGCTATGCAGAGCTTCAATAGGCTGACACAGAGGATTTTAAGCTCACGCAGAGGGTTTCAGGCTGACGCAGAGGGTTTCAGGTTGTAGCAGAGGTCAGAAGGGCCTACACTAGGTTTAGAAAAGTGCTGGAAGTTTTTCTATCTGTGGGTAAGCCAGTTCGGCACCCTGTTGTACAAGAAAATCATTGAATAATAAAATCCTCCCTTGTTGCACCAGACACGGAGGGTTTTCAGGCTAATGCAGAGGGTTTCAAGTTGACGCAGAGGGTTTTCAGGTTGACACAGAGGGTTTCAGGCTATAGCAGAGGCCAGAAGGGCCTACAATGGGTTTAGAAAAGTGTTGGAAGTTTGTCTATCTGCTGGTAAGCCAGTTTGGCACCCTGTTGTTCAAAAAATTGCTGAATAATAATTTCCTCCCTTGATGCACCCGTTTTCCCACATTGGGTTTTTCCGGGGCCATTAGTCCAAAATAACTATGTCAATGTGTGCATATGTTTGTTTCTATATTACGGTGTAATATTTGTAGCAGTGTTTATTTTAATGTTTGTTGAAGTAATTTCATGAATAACTTATGATGAAATAAGTAGGAAAAGTAAATCAGTTGCTGCAGTGATAAAATTTTCAAAATAGGAGACAAGAGTACAGACCAAGCCCACTCTTTTCACTAAATCTCCCCACGAATCCATGCTTAAAAGTATCCATTCTAAGTAAACAAAATTACTCGTCTAAACCAATGAAAATTCATACCTTTGGGGTTGGGAGGCCCACCTTCAAACATACAATCATAACAAATGGGCAAGGGACCACATGGCTAGCTCAAGTGGTGGAGATAGTGGCACATCGAGTTATCTGGTGGCTACAAGGGGTTGTTGGCTGAGGACCATTTGGGAGAAAAATTTCTCCTATGCATACTACCCATAGGTGGTGGGTAACATCTAGCTCCAACTGGGACATGAGCTCTCAGAAGTGCGCACAAAGGTACTTAAACAAGAGGCCATGAGAACACCTTACATTAGGCCACTAAAAATCAACTAATAAATAAAATTTCAAAAGCAATTTTCATCGAAATGTAGCTAATCTATCATGATAATATCATATGATGTTAGTTCTATTGAGAAAAGTCAGCATGCAATGCATCCTAAGTTCTAACTAACATGCATATTACATTATGCAAGTACTAAGTGTAATCATAGAGCCAATACAACAAAGACATCACTAGATCAATATAAAAACATTTTTCCCAATAATTACTTATGTAGCAAATCCAAAACCAAGGATAAGAACAATCATATGGAGGGTTACCAGGGAGGGAGGTGGGAAAATGGAGGATCACGGGAGAGAAGGGAACAAAGGGGTGTAATCTACTCCACGAGATCCTCTCCTCTAACCAAAATATAGAAATGTCAATAATTATGCTCATAAACGTTTGATGGATGACAATGTCAGGCATATTACTTCCATCTTAGTCCTTATCACTTCATTCTTTATGGTCGCCATAGGGTGATGCTTAGTAGGAAAGGGAGACTGATGAAATGGAGAAACACAAGAAGTAAGTTGCCCAAGATGATCACACTTAGGAGGGATGGAGGATTCCTCATTATTAGTGATAATGCAAGAAGGGTTGAGGAAAGGATCCACATGAAACTCAACTACAACCCCAAGTTTGTGAGGAAAGACAAAGGTACTATTAACATCATCGTCATCGGTGTCATAGATAGGGTCTGCATCGAAACAATTCCTATGGACCTCCCTGTAGGTTTTAACCCCGTACAGAAATTACCTGCATACGAATTCTAAATCACAGGAAAAATAAAAATGCGAGAGCATAACACATAAAACACATATACACAGAGATTTTCCACTGGATCTCAAGACCGAGACTACCAGCTTGATTTTTCATTATATTCCTTTCAATGTTACAATACATATTTATACATGCCGAAGCATCCAATACCATGGACCGAAAACCATCGCGTCCAAAACCATGGACCGAAAACCATAGGTAGGTTCGCCCAACCTAATATAGGGTCCAAAAAAATTTTCTCGGGGCGCGCCCCGAACACCGTAGAGGGGGGCTACCTTGCCCCCCTAAACCCCCGGACAGGGGGCTGCCGCCCCCCCCTATGACCCTCCCGCTGCGCAATCGGCGCCGGCGAAGGGGGGCCTCGCCCCCCCTAAAACCCCGCGGTTCACTACGTAGGTTAGTCGTGGAAAGAATATAACACAACCCAACACTCCCATTTTCCTTCTTTAATACGTAAGTAATTATTGATATCAATGTTTGAAGGGGCTATGGGATCACCTTCTCCAAGGTTTCAAAAGGGTAGATCATCAGAGATAGTATCCTTGGAAAAGGTAGGGTTAATCCTAACTTCACTCTCTACAAACTCACCCTCCCTATCACACATGTTTTCAGAATTATCATCATCCCCTCTTTCGTCATGTGGACCTAGGGAGGACCCCCTTTCCAGCTCATCATGAAGGTCATGATGATGCTCAATGAAGGCTTCCTTTTGAATGCTTAATGCAAGGCATACTTGAAAATGTCTAAGAAATCCATCAAAGAACTCCTCAATAGATGAGATGCTCTTAGCTTTGCGATTATGCAACAATGAGTTATGACCACAAAGAGATCTCATGAATAACAACATAAGGACGTCCTAGTGGACCACTTTCTCCTTTGAAGCATGCGCATTAAATCTTTCGAAATGATCAATTGTGGAGAGTGGATCACCATCAAACATTGGCACCCCACATACCATCTTTCCTGTGACATGATTAGGGTGTCCCGAGATGCTAGTGATGTCCAAAGCGGGAAAATTGTGAAAGAAAGACATCCTATTGAGATATGCATGTAAATCACGTAGGAATCGCTAAGGTGAACACAAAGATGCCTAGAGAAATGCTTGCTCCACCCTACAAGCATTGACGTTAAAGTTCAATGAAGAGCTAGGGCTTCATTCTTCCAATGGAGTTGCCAAGAGTGATATATCAATGATGTTGTAAAGGAAACAAGACACACATCTCGTGTCCCCGACAACGACGCCAAAATGTTACCGCTCAAACTAGCAAGGGTCCTAGTAGGGGATCCTATGGAGTTACTACTTGGTCAAGGAGCAACAATGGAGCAATAGCCCATTGTCACCTCAACTAAAGCTCCTTGCTCTGTTATGCAACCTGCTTACAAAATAGAAGAAGAGATAAATCAACGACTTCAAAATTAGCCTCTTCAAGAGGGAAAGCTCCTTTACATTACACAAATGAACAATTCTTGGATGATTCAAATGACAAAACCTCCTTTCTATATATAGGAGTCTAAGGGGTCACAATATAATCATAGCCGACATAACAATAATAATGTAAGGGCACAACAATAACAATGAGGGGGCTACACTGGCAATAACAATGAGGGAATACACTAGTATTAGGGACCTAATATGCTCTTTACACTTTCACCCATGGGAGGAGACTAGGTATAAGGGGAATCATGAGATGAGCAATAATTAAGATAAGGAGTGATTCCCAAAGCCTATTCTCAAGAGACTTAGACAAATGGCTTACTTACTTGAGAAGCAAGGTGATAGGCTCTCTAGGAAGGGCTAAGAGGATACTTGAGTTCAGGTTTAGGGGATATGCCTTGACAAGAGGGCTCCTAGACTCAAGGATCCTAATGAAGAAATGGCTTCTAAGTAACCCTTTTGGAATTTGAATTGTAGATTTGTGGGATCATAGAGAAGCCAAGCAGACCCAAACTAGGTCAAGGGTATGGAATTGATCACTCATGGAGGGGATTGACCTAATTGGGGAGGAGAATATGACCAAAGGGCTAATTTTCTTTTTAGATTTGAATGCAATGATCTAAATGAGGACACTAACCGAAATCAACCTAGGGCAAGAATTGGTCTCGTGGCTAGGGCTTGCTATATCTTGGAATTCCACCGTTGGATTTGCCTCAAACTTGGAAGACCTCTAGAGAAGGCCCAACGCAATATTGGACCAAAAATTGAAGGGTTTGGATGGCTATAATGCAATTTGCGTGATGCCTTAAGTGACACTCTAGGGTTAGGCCTAGAATTTGGAAGGGTGAAGAAAAGAAAGATAAATTTGACCACCAAGAGGATGCTTCATGGAAAAATTTTAGGGATTTTGTTGTAATGTTATGAAAATTTGACTTGGCTACCCTCCTATAAATAGAGGGGAGTCATTTTCATTTTTCATCATCATCATTCACTGACTTCTTCTCTAAAGGAGTGTGCACTAGCTCTTGTGTTTCTTCTTGGATGTAATGTGATCTTTTGTGGAGTGAATTGTCATGGGAAGGAGATGTTTGCATGAAGAGACTTTTGGGATTGGCTGAAGTGATTCTTGTTGGAAATGTGCAAGTTTATTGCCATCATCTTGCATTTTGCATGCTATATTTCTAAAATTAGGGTTTCTATGTGTGACATATTAAAAATTGCAATGTCTTTTCTTGAAATCTTGATCCTTTGTGGGATGTAAAATTTGACTTGCAAGAATCCATTGAAGGAACTTGGTTCATGCATTCTTTGACCTAAAAACTTTCCACAAAAGGAAGTCGTAAGGCTTCTAAGAGAAGAAATTCAATCTTCCACCCTCTATCATTGACCTTGTCCCAATTGATTCCATTGCCCAATTAGATAAAGCTACTAGTCTAGTAGGTGTTGATAATCCAAAGTTTCTCTCTCTTTAGTTTCTTGGTAACTAAGGCTTAGGTTAGCTTAAATCTGTATTTTATAGAAACTTTATATCCATATGTTATTGCCTTACTAGAAGGGATTGCATTTTAATAAATAACAAAAACGAAAAATCTAGCATAAATTTAATATTTTAACCCTAAAATTAGGGCTGACGTCTTGGTATTTATTGTTATCATATGCATTTTCATCCATTTAAAACCATTGTTTACTTAAACCTAGCTTACCTCCTTCATAGTGCTTGGTCCTTTCTTGATCCTAATCTTGAGGTTCTATATGCCATCGTCTACCCTAAATCTGCTTACTATACAAATCCTAACTTATAGCAACCTTCTCCTAAATATAAAGGTCTTAACGAAGTGTACTTGAACTTTTGGCAACTCTCATCTCAGCCTTTGAAGGCTTTGTCGATACCTTTTCCTTCAATTATTAGACCTTGCAATACCGTTGAATCCTTAGTTGAATATCTTGTTGGTGATCTTTTGTAGGCAAGCCTCCTTTGTGGGGATAAATTCCACCACTAATCAACTGAAAAGAAGCCACTAAGGTGGCAGTGGTGGCTAATCTCTTGTTGCCATCAGACCTAGGTTGCCTATTGAAGCTTTGCACTAGGCCTACTAGATTTTGCAGTAGCATGACCTACTAATGCACCTTCAACATTTCAAAACTTGATGAATTCTATTTTCAAGCCCTTACTTAGAAAACTTGTGTTAGCATTTTTTGATGACATACTAATGTATAACAAGTCTTAGGAAGAACACATACAACATGTTGACAGGGCCTTCAAACTATTGAAAGATCAACAACCATATGCAAAGTGTTCCAAATATGCTTTTAACATTTATGAAGTGGAATTTTGGGTCAAACTATATCTCATGAAGGTATCGAAGTGGACCCTAACAAAATTAAAGTTATGACAGAATGACCAATCCCTAAAACCTTGAAAAAAATGAGAGGATTATTAGGATCGATAGGCTATCACCTCAAGTTTGTCAAGAACTATGGTCAAATAGCAAAACCTCAAACACTATTATTAAAGAAAACATTTTCTTGAACTGAAGAAATAACCAAATCTTTTGAAAATTTGGAGACTACGTGTACGACTCTTGTTTTGACCATACCTGAATTCACATAAAACTTTATTGTGGAGCATGACGCCTTCAGCCATGGAATTGGTGCAATTTTAATGGAAGAATGAAGGCCCTTTTCCTTTGGATGTAACCAACTTAAAGGAAAGAACTTACTCAAACCCATTTTTGAAAGGAAAAAAAGTTGATCATACTACATGCAATTAAAAATTGGTGTCATTACCTAATAGGAAGGCACTTCAAAGTAGAAACAAATCATGATACTTTGAACTTTGAAGTTTGAAGTACTTGGAGCAACCATTATCTTTAGAAGAGAAACAAAAAATGGTTTACAAAAATGTTAGGTTATAATTTTGAAATTATGTATAAAAAAAAAAAAAAAAAACATAATATGGTGGTAGATAATAAAAAGAAACTGAGGATTTAGTATGTGCTATTTCTATTCCACAATTTGATTGGGTTGAAGAAGCAAGGACAATATGGAAGAAAGATCAAAAGGTATGCAAAATCATTCAACAACTACAAGAGGACCCAAGTGCATTAGATAAATTTTTGTGGAAGAATGATATGTTGCGGTATCAAGATCATCTATATTTATGTAAGAATTCCCAATTCAAACAAAAGGTCCTTTTGTAATTGCACACTTCTATAAGAGTACATTAATGGATCTAGAAAACCTACCATAGGATCAATAGGGATTTTTCTGGGAAGGTCTCAAAACTGATGTTCAAAAGTTTGTGGTTCAATGTGTGGTCTTCTAATAGAGATACAATTAAGACCCCAGGTCTCCTACAACCCTTAGCTATACCAGGTCAACATTGGGAAGAAGTTTCAATGGATTTTATTACAAGTTTACCCAAATCTGAAAGAAAGAACTGTGAAGAATCGGTTGCCTGATTCCCTACTACAATAAATAATTAAATTTCTCCTACTTGTTAATTTCTACATCAATTTATTCACAATGTTACACAAAAAACATCGAAATAAAATTCATTGCATCCTTCACAATATAAAATATTGCGGAAACAAGTACTGAGCAAGAATGAAATAGCACACACACAATTGACACCGGACAACGTCCCCGAATAAACCCAATGTGGGAAAACCGGTGCAACAGCAGAGGGTTTTAATTATTATGCAGTAGTTTATGAATACAATCTCTGGATGCCTTACTGGCTATCCAATATAGAGAATCTAACTGGAAGAGAAATTAGTGAGAAATACCTAACACTATCACTGGCGATTCGACACTGATCCAACCACTAAATGGCTAGCCCCAAGCTGCCTCTGCATAGTCACTACGCTGCTCTACATCACAACTGATAGGGGTTGCGTCACTCCCTCTGGCTGATCGATCTACTGGCTAGATGCTCGATCCTTTGGCCCTCCGATCTCACACCTCAATTCCTGGCACTAGATCCGATTTTCTCTACGCTACCTAGCGTGGCTCTACACTGCCTCTTCTAGATCTCTCTCTGCCTCCTCTGCAATGTATCCCCAGATCAGGTAACTCTCCAATTGGAAAAACTCTCCAATTGGAAAAATTACCTCTGCCCCTCACTACAAGAAATCTCCTCGATGACTTCTCCTGCAACTACTGCACTGCTCTCTTGAGAAATCGATATCTTGATCTCACTCGATGTGTCTTTCTAAATGCCCATCAAGCCTCTTCTTATAATCTTCTCGTTGATCAATCAACGACCTAGATTAGATTGTAATCAATGGCTCAAATCATCTTGACTTGATCGTCATCTTTCTCCAGAAGATTCACACCCAGTTTAATTGATACACTTTAATTATTTTAATTTCTTAAGTTTAGACTTAGGCATCCATTAAAAATAATTAATAATTTTAATTAAACCTCCTCTGGGTGGAATTTCCCAAAAAACATATCCGGGTATTGTGGAATGCATGTGTCCTAGCCTCCCTGCAAAATATTGAGGCTAGAGCACATAGGATGATACCAGAAATCAACACTCCTTAGCAAGGAATGTGCTCTAGTGCTACAACCAACTGAAACATCACTCTATCTCTGCATCATCTCCTGCTACGCTACTAATGTCTGGCCTCATTGCCCACCAACTACCTCGCAACTCTGATTTGTGTTGCATCCATGCTACTGCTGACTCATTTGAACTGTTGTCAACTACTACAACTCTGTTGCTGCTGCCACTGCAACATCTGCAATAGAAGAACATCCAAAATACTGAACTAACTGTGTTCAGTATCATGCATTCATTGTCCGAGTTCTAACTGTTGCTAGATTTTGCGTTGTCACTGAAGCCTTTGCACTGTTGCTGACTCTGCACTGCTGCGAACTCTGCTCTGCGCTGCTCAGTATCTGACCATTACTAGCTACTGCATCTGTCACTCTAGCACCTGAATGCACCACCTGACACTGGTCCATCCTACTACTGCTGACTATGGGCTCCCATAGCAAGGTCTTGATCCAAGAGGTGGATTCCTCAAGGATCCTACCCATCCTATAGCTCTCTAAGGCTATAACTCTAGATCACCCCACCTTCGACTTGGAGGCATCTCGGCAATCATGGCAAACTCTTCCTCTAGCCTAGAGGAAAGCCTATCAATATCAGCGAATGCAGCTTGTTGATCCTATTTCTCCTCCTTGACCCTCTTTTTGAGAGGAAGCTGAGTGTTGTAGTGGCCTATCTCACCACACCTAAAGCACTTGATCTTTGACACGTCCTTTTTCCTCCTGCACTACTCCTGCTACCCCTTTGATGCAAGGGCCACATCCTCCTCTTCCTTCACAGCCTTCGTCCACTGCTGCTACTGCCACTAATTATAGCCTTCACCAGATCATGCCTCATTTCCTCTTGTTGCAAATCAGCCCACACATGTTCCCCAGCTGACAGGTGTTCTCTGCCCAAGATGCTCTGGACAAACACTTGCCAATCTTCAGAAACGTTATTCAACGCTAATCGAATAAACTCTGTAGGTTGGGGCCCTGAGCCTACTAAATCCAGCTGATCCCGGACTTGCTGAAGCCTCTTAAGGAAGGGGTCTATTCGCTCCCTTTTTTGCAACCCCGTGCATCTCAACTTCTCTTCTAAGTACATCTTCCACTACTTGGACGATCCTTCCTACAACGTAGCTAAGGCTTCCCACATCTGTCGGGCAATATCTTGTCGGCTATATGGGATACTACATGATCTTGAACCCCATCGAGAAGGATCCTCTTAATCTTCGCCATCTCAGCCTTGTACTTCTTGAGTGGATCTACATCGGGGGGCTCAACTACCACACTATTGACATACATCTTGAGATCATGCTCATCTAGAAGGTAGGATATCCTAGCCTTCCAGATCACATAGTTGGAGGCTTCGTCCAACCGATCTTGATCTCTCAACTGCCATCTCTCTAAGAAAAGTCGAACTACTCCCTCTTCTCCTCTGCACAATCATTGCCCAACTATTTACACTCCCTTCTGGAGTGAGAAATCCCACACATAACTATTGTTGCTCTGCCTGGAAAAAATTCGAACTTCTTGGCTAGAAGTTCACTGAGGAAGAAATTCCCTCAATATGTGCCCTCTTCTTTTTTTGACGCTTTTCTGCACCAGCAACTCCTGCAGAAAGACTACATCCCACCTGAAGACTGCTCTACGCTGAAGATGTTGTTGCGCTGCTCCCTCTGCCACTGACAAATCTCGATTTGGAAAATCTCTCTCTGTCGACTCACTCAGAGAAAGATTTTTCCTTGACAATCTTTCCCTCCTGGCACTAGACTGCGCAATCCTTCTGGGGATTTGCTCTACTGCTTACGCAACTCTTCAATCTCCCTCTTCAGCTTAACACAGGGCTCTACGACTCTAATTTCCTACTTCACCTGCGCTCCGATACAATGTGAAAAATTGGTTACTCGATTCCCTACTGTAGCAATTGATTAAATTTCTCCTACTTGTTAGTTTCTAAATCAAGTGATTTACAGTGTTACACAGTAAACATCGAAATAAAATCTACTGCAACCTTCACAACATAAAATACTGCAGAAACAAGTACTGAGCAAGAAGGAAATAACACACACAATTGACACTGTTGTTTTTGGACAATGTCCCCAAAAAAACCCAATGTGGGAAAACCAGTGTAGCAGCTGAGGGTTTTAATTATTATGCAGTGGTTTTTGAATACAATCTTTGGATGCCTTACTGGCTATCTGATATAGAGAATTTGACTGGCAGAGAAATTAGTGATAAATACTTCACACTATCATTAGTGATTCAACATTGATCCAGCCACTGAATGGCTAGCCCCAAGTTGCCTCTGTGCAATCACTACGCCACTCTGCATCACAACTAATAGGGACTGCATCACTCCCTCTGGCTGATATTTGTTGGCTAGATGCTAGATCCCTTGTCCCTTTGGTCTCACAACCTGGTTCTTGGCACTGGATCTAATCTGCTCTACGCTACATCAATGCGGCTTTACACTACCCAACATGGCTCTTTTCTGCCTCTTCTGGATCTCTCTATGCCTCCTCTGCAATGTATCCTTGGATCAAGAAACTCTCCAACTAGAAAAATTATCCTTGCCCCTCACTGCAATAAATCTCCTCAATGACTTCTCTTGCAACTGTTGCACTGCTCTCTTGAGAAATTAATCTCTTGATCTCACTCGACTTGTCTTTCCAAATGCCCATCAAACCTTTTCCTATAATCTTCTCGTTGATCAATCAACGACCTAGATTAGATTCTAATCAATGGCTCAGATCATATTGACTTGATCCTCGTCTTTCTTTAGAAGATTCACAACAATTTTAATTAATACACTTTAATTATTTTAATTTCCTAGGTTTAGACTTAGGCATCCATTAAAAATAATTAATCATTTTAATTAAACCTCCTCTGGGTGGAATTTCTCAAAACGATTTTTGGATATTGTGGAATGCATGTGTCTTAGCCTCCCTGCAAAATCTTGAGGCTAGAGCACATCCAATACTACCTGAAATCAACAAGAATGTCATCATGGTAGTAGTGGATTAATTGATAGAATATCCTATTTTTGTTGTCTTTATCATCCTTTTAAAGCAAGTATAGTAGTAACAAAATTCATGGAAACAGTTCAAAAGCTACATGAAATCCCCAAGATTATTGTAAGTGACAAAGATCCAATTTTCATTGTAGACTTTTGGATTGAATTATTTTCTTGTTTGGGTACTCAAATGGGTCATAGCTCACCTTACCATCCTCGATTCGATAGGAAAATTGAGATTGTGAATAAGCATTTAAAAGGATATCTTCCTTGCTTTGATTGAGATAAACAAACAAAATGGGTCAAGTAGTTTCCCTTGGCATAATGGTGGTACAACACATTTTTCCATACTTCATCAAAAATCTGCTCAATGGCATTTTATGGATATCCTCCACCCATCACATCACCCTTGAAAGGGACGACAAAGGTTTAAGCAGTGAAGGACCACATTGGACATTATTACCCCTCATTTTAGCAAGGCTACCTATATCCATTTTTCTTTTTGGGAAACACCATTTTAAGCCTAGAAAATGCAAGTCAAAGCCTTATAGGCCATGTGATGTTGTGTAGTGTGGTATCCAAGACCTGTTGTGGTCTACCATGCTTTGCTTAAAATTTAGTCTTAGGTCCTTATGCCCAATGTAGGATTGGAGGGCATAGGATGGACCTATCTAGACATATGGTTTAGAGGAGCCATTTTTTTGTAGGGGTGCTCACTGTTACCACCTAATCCACACCTGCGCTAACATGGAGAAAATATTTGATCCACTTGGTGTGGCCTTAGGGGCAAGTCTCAAGTTGATCCAAGTGGAGGGGACCTTCCAAGTGAGTTAGGTGTATCTCCCTTCTAGTTGTGCTTATTACAAGTGTGTTGTGTATTGGTTGTGTGATGCTAACATATAGAGAAAGAGCTTCCAAGTATGGAGGGAGTGGGAGTGGTGTCCCACGACAACAATATAAATCATCCAAGTGTGCAAATAATTGTTCAAAAGAGGGTCTACGTATGAGAATAAAGGCAACGTACACTTCCAAGTGTGAAGTCCAAGAGAGGGCTACGTGTGGCCTTGCCACATGCCCTTCCTAACTTGTGCCATCTCTAGTGTAACTCATGCATATCCCAACAGCTAACTCAGCCAACAATGAATGAAACAACTCGACCCCTCCAAATGTGCAAACTCGGCCCCTATAAAGAGGGAACTCAGCCTCCCTAACTCAATTTTCTGGCAGCTAACTCAAGGCCGAGGGCAGCGAACTCATGGTGCTTGGGTGGAGGTCCAACTCATCACTTAACTAATCCTTTGATGTCTTGTCACTCTAATTCATTGCTTGTGAGAGAGAGTTGACTAGAAACATGTTTTTAATATGTTCCCAGTTATTTAATTTCTGATTTCTGGTCTTTTTTCTCACCTTTTGAATAAAAGTGATTTTTTTGTGAGGAAAAATCAATATTTTTCACCCCAAAGTGAGTACTAGGATAATGTTGGTACTCTAAGGATGAAAATCAAGTACTTACGTGCCCAACAACATTTCCAAGCACCACTTTTTTGTTTGTTACATAAAAACTAATTAAAAATACCCATCCTGTGAGAAAATTTCAATTATTAAAATTTACTAGGAAAACTAATGCAATTTCGTGAGACTCTCGATAATGCCTAGCATGGTAATGTACATTGACCTTAGACTTAGAGAACAAACTCAAGGCCTAGTGAGTAATCACACTTCAGCTTTGGAGGATGTGAGTGAAAAAACTCAATTAACTATTTATCACTAAAAAAGAAAAAAAAATTAATTAAGAAAAACACTCTAGAGTGACATTCTTACTAACTAGGTCCCAAGGGTCTAAGTCTGTTACATAAGTTCATCATGCTAGTGTCATTTTATGCAATTCACCATGGGGGTTCGAAAATTGCACAAAGAGAGAAGATAGACGAAGATCTTGGATGAAAGTTGTCATTGATGTCAAAGGGTGAACGAGTCATTGTTAAGTAATGTTGTCATTGATGTCAAAGCCCTAATCTTACAGATGGTGTATTAGCTTTGGGATGATCAAAGCATGTGATAATACTTCAATAAGATCTAAAGAGCAAAAGGGTTTAAGCCCTTATATGCAAAATTGACAGTCAAAAGAAAAGCAAGGAAAGAAAGTGGCCAAAGACAAAGCAAATTCAAGGAAGGACTATATCATCAGATAGCCCTCATCGAGACCTTTCCAATGGTATATGGCACTTCCTCTAACTCCTCACAGTTGAATAGAAATGAATTTTAAATTTTTGACGCTCCATTTGGATACCTTATCTTTGAATGAATTTTTACTCCATTTACCTAGCTCAAATGGAAGTATAACGTACATGGTTGGAAATCTTATTCCAAGACCTTTCCAATGGTATATGGATCTCCCTCTAACTCCTCACAATTAAGGAGATATGATTTTTTGAATATTCACTGTACATTTTGCTAGTTGCACTAGCTAATCCAGACAATGAATAAGCCGACACAGCCAATGGACAAGTCGGCCCAATCTAGACCTTGAAATTCGGATCTATTGAAACAAGAAAAGAAAATAAGTGTTTTCGGGGTTCATATCTCATGAAAGTGAGGAGAGGCCAAATTGGGGAGGCTATCTATGGAAGAACTTTTGGCACAGTTTTTGAAGTTCTTTTTGGCATCGTTCTTATAGAAATTTAGAGCATATCTTGAAGTTATTCTTGTAGAAATTTGGAGCAGATATTGAAGTCATTCTTGTATAAGTTTGGAGCAAACCCCAATGTCATCCTTGTAGAAGTCTTGAAGCAGATTCAAGTTACCTTTTGAGGCAAATCAACAATATTTTCTAAGGTAGAGTTTCTGAGGGAGATCTAAGCTACTAAAAGCACAATTCAAGGTCTATACTAAGGCATATCTAAAGAAATCGATTGAATGTATGAATTAGAATCTATTTTGTTGCATTGGAGGTCAGAGTTATAGTGGCATACTTATTGGAGCAGATATGAAGTTGAATATGTTTAGGCAGACATAGCAATGATTGTATATTGTTGTATTTAGGTCACTATCCCTGGTACAAGAGCCCAAGAAGTTTTTATTTTACCCTTTATTCTAAAGGGTGGCAGGGTGGTGCTAAGAAAGGAAGCTACCTAGGAGGTTATTGCTCCTAGTGGGAGCTGGTAAATCTTGGGGTTGTAACCCTTCCAATTGTAGCTAGTAAACCGGAAGTTGTAACTTCCCTTGTGCTATAATATATTGTTCGCATATATCTTGTGTTCCTTTGATCTGATGTTATTGGTTAATTGTTTTGATGCTTAAATTGTTGAAATTTATGAAATACTGAGCCACCCCCCCTTTTAGTATTTCCAACAGAAGATAAAAGGCAAGAGAGGTTCCTTGTACATTGGGCCATGGGGTCTTCATTTCCCTGAAAAATCTTTCCATGTTGAACTTCTCAACTCTGAAAAAATGATAGGTTCCTTGTACATTGGGCCATGGGGTCTTCATTTCTACTAGGTACAACTTAGCGGGTAAGATTGGGCTCCCCATGGGGACATGTGCTTGATCTTCAAGAAAATATGCGAGAACTACAAGAATTTGCAATGAAAACATGTTGCAACAAAACACATCAGTGGCACATGCACCATATATATATACTCATCAATATCCAGCTGGAATATAAGAAGAAAAATACAAACATGAAAATGTGGAAATAAAATGCAGAAATAAAAAACAAGAAAATGAAATGCAAGCAAGGTTAGAAATACATTACAAAGGATACCCCTTGGGCATCAAACATTTTTAGTGAAGAATAGCTTGAGCATTTGCCCATTTGCAGGCAAGTCAATTGGCTCTCCATATAACTTGTTGAGATGAAATGAATTTTAGCTAGCCATATCTCTGATAATGTAGGGTCCTATCCACAAACTATCAAATTTGCCATGTTTTTCCAATTTTTCCCTTCTCTTATCCTAGGTAACACCATGTCACCCTTCTGAAATGTTCTCTCTCTAGAAGAATTACCAAAAGCTTGTTGAATCTTTGCATGATTTTTACAACTTTGATCAAAAGCTTTTCTACTCATCTCATCTAACTCCACAATCTGATTTATCTTGTTTTGTACTGCATCTTTCTATGAAGCAAAGTTCTAGAGCAATTGATACATTGGAAGCTTTAAATGCACTAGTAAGGTATCATCTAAACCTTACACTATCGAAATGATTTTTTCCAGTGGAACTTTTCTTAGCAATCCTCTCCACCCATAATGCATATTTTATCTTACTATCCCATGACCTCTTGTTATTCCCTACTATCTTCTTAATTATGGTCATTAAGTTCTTGTTTGTTAAAATTGGCAACTAGGGCCAAACTCCATGAGGGTCTTCTTGTTTATGTCAGCTGATATTTTTCTTGGACTCCTCTCGTGGAGAGGTGTAGGATTGATCTAAGGATCATCTGATCCTGACATGTATTCATGGAGATATGAATTTATTTGTGTTATGTGACAATTCATCAAGGTCGGCCAGCAACCAAATTGCTCCAACCTGTCCTCAATGTTTTACTAAAAATAGAGGTGGCCTTCAAGCTTTGTTGCAAGAAACGTGGTATAAAGGTTCGTTTCCGTACGGAAACGGGTGCGAAACATGGAAACGTGTTTGGTACGACCGTGAAACGCGTTTCCGGCCGTACTACCATGTTTCCCGAAACAAAAATGTGGCCAGTACGACAGAAAACGCGTTTCAGGGCCGTACGACCCACGTTTCCTCATTAACTTGTGTTTTTTTAAATTTTTTTTAATTTGTTTTTTAATTTACATTTAGGGTATGTTAGTGATTTCTTGTTGCTTCTAGATGCGCGCCTAAAGTTATAAAAGTGAATTTTTGCCCTAGTGTTGATATGCAGTTCATCAAGAAGTTTGAGGGATATGCAGTTCATGGTAATGTTAAATTCTTAAAATAAAAGTGATATTCTCCTTTATTTTTTATTTTCATCCTTTTACTTAAATTTTTAACATTACCATGAAATGACTCAGGATGTTTGAGAGTTGTTTCGCCCTCATTGGATTTCATATGGAGAAAGTAGAATTTTAAATCTCACTCAAAATCCAGCAGACTTATTTATTTTTTCAGATTTCAAAATTGGAGGGATTGCAATGTTTCCATTGGATTTTATCATGTACTAGGGTATAATAACTTGTATTTAATCAAGAGAACCAAGCCCTCTATGCAGGGAAACTCCCAATAATCAAGATCATGTAGGGTACTAGGTATGAAATGTTATTTAATCAAGAGCATAAGGTCGTTCGACTATGTAGGAGAGACACCAATACAACAGTGGTCCCTTCTAAAGAATGGGATTTGGGATGCAGAAAATCCTGATTTTGGATCTCTCTCTTGCAGCCTTATAGTCTTTATTGTACTTGGCAGCCTCATATATTTAATATAAATAAAGGTTGATTTTGAGATTTGGATATATAATAAAGGTTGCTTTTGGATATTTCGATATTTTTATTTTCATTATGTGATCATTCATGAGTAAATGTGATGTAAATTAAATCTTAATGTTTAAAGTGTAATAAATTATAATGTATCATTTATGCTTTATGATTGCACATATATATATATATATATATATTCGCGTTTCCCCGTTTCCAAAATTTGGGGAGGTCGCGTTTCGTATCGCTTCTCGTTTCGGAAACTCGTACCTGTTTCCCCGTTTCGTGCAACTTAGCCTTCAAGTCATTTTCACACACTCTTATGATCTCTCTTCATTTCTGTTTTGGGTTTTGATGAAGGAGAGATCTAGAGGGAGTGGCCTAGGCTGTACGCTGCCCTAATGGAGAAGCTCTAACACTGCCCAAATGAAGAAGCCCTAATGTTGCCCTAGCAGTCATGAAAGAAAGACCTCAACGCAGTCATGGAGGAAGCTTCTGTAAGTGCAGAAAGGAGAAGTTCTGACGCTGTAAATTTGCCCTAAACGCAAAGATCCTTATGTGACCTAAACGTTGTCCTAGAGGAGTCATAGAAGACATCTAGGACGCAGTCAAGGAGAGTATCTTCACAACAAGATCTGGCCTTCTATATGCTACTCAAAGATGCAATTAATGAGGGTTTATATGCTACCATGAGCTGGTGTTCTAGCATGCCCTAAACGCTGTCAAGGAAGAGATTTATATGTTGTCCAAGGAAGGGATCTAATCCGCAGTCTAAACACAGTCAAGAGGCACTAATATGCAGCCTAATCTAGGAGCCCTAATCCGCAGATTGATGAGGCTCCTATCTTCCCTAGCCACAGTGTAATAAGGAGGTTCCATCCTTTACCAATCAAGGAGTTTAAGCCAGCAACCAAATTGCCCCAACCTATCCTCAACGTCTTACTATAAATAGAGGTGGCCTTCAAGTCATTTTCGCACACACTCTTGTGATCTCCCTTCATTCCTGTTTTGGGTTCTGATGAAGGGAGAGATCTAGAGGAAGTGCCCTAGGCTCTATGCTGCCCTAATGGAGAAGCTCTAACGCTTCCCTAATGAAGCCCTAATGTTGCCCTAATGAAGAAGCCCTAATGATGCACTAGCAATCATGAAAGAAAGACCTCAATGCAGTGCAATCATGGAGGAAGCTTCTATAAGTGCAGAAAGGAGAAGTTCTAATGCTATAAATTTGCCCTAAACACAGATATCCTTATGTGACCAAAACGCTGTCCTAGAGGAGTCATAGAAGGCATCTAGGATGCACTCAAGGAGAGTATCTTCACAATAAGATCTGGCCTTCTATATGCTACTCAAAGACGTAGTTAATGAGGGTTTATACGCCGTCATGCGCTGGTGTTCTAGCATGCCCTAGACGCTGTCAAGGAAGAGATTTATATGTTGTCCAAGGAAGGGATCTAATCCGCAGTCTAAACGCAGTTAAGGGGCACTAATACGCAGCCTAATCTAGGAGCCCTAATACTTAGATTGATGAGGCTCCTATCTGCCCTAGCCGCAGTCTAATACTGAGGTTCCATCCTTTACTAATCAAGGAGTTTAAGCTGCATTCAGGTGTGCCCTCATCTGTTGTCAAAGTAGGGCTAGTGTTGCCCTTATCATAGTCCTAAAGGAGGACATCTTGGCTGTAGCAAATAAAGGAGGAAAGCCTTAATTTTAGGAGCCCTTAATTTCAGGAAAGGCTAATTACATTATAGCAGAGGATCTGTGATATTGTCACAATGTTGTAGGTGGCAACATAACTGTTTGGGCATGTTAGTATTGTTCCTGAGGTCGATTTAAAGAGAAGAAGAATCTACAGTAAGGAGGTGCTTGTGATTGCTGTTTGTAGGCTGACTGGGTCACTATGTGAAGGGACAAACACAAAGAATATGTTGCTTGAAGACTATGAGTTAGGCCATAAGCCATAACATCATAGTCAATTTCATATGGATATTTGAGAGCTCAAATTGTTAGCATTATGTAGGGCGTTGTAGTGTATAATGCCGCTGATATCTCAAACTATTAGAGGGATGTATGATGTTGCTGCAATATGACGTTGACAGAGCTATTGTCATAGCGATGGATGCAGCATGGTTGGATGCACGATGGATGCAGCATCGTTGCAACGTGGATGGATGTAGCATGGTGATGGAATCACCTTGGAGAATCAGTTGAAGTATGCCTTCACCTGAGTTCAGAATTGCAGTCCATGTCATCAGATTTGCAACCTCATTATGTCATCTTCATGGTGAAGATCTCAGATGTCTGATCTTCTATCTTGTCAAGTCAAAGTGCTGACTTCTAATATATGTATGTACTATCTCTCTCTGTGTGCGCTGAACTATTGAGCAATATAAGAAGATTTGATCAAGGGTTTCCCCACATTGGGGTTTGTCCCTAGCTAGCGCCACATCTTGTATCCTCTTGTGATGGCTTGTTTTCTGCGATTTGTGTTTATGTTCTATTTGCACTTTACTATCACGCTGATGTGATTGCTAATTCGTATATTGTCATTGGGCTAATATGGAAAAATTGAAGTAAATTGCGCTAAGCATAGAACATACCTAAAATTAACATGGGATCAGAGTTGAGGTGAAGAAAACGCCCAAGCAAGAGTGAAAGAACAATCACCGAAGACAGTCGGAAAGGACAAAAAGCTCAATGGGTTCCTCATCCCACTTCAAATTCACCAAGGGTGAAGTCGAAGCAAAGAAGATTATCAAAGTGGCGCAGCGAAAGCATCTGGTGGCCTACCTACAGGTCACTTCAATGGGAAGTCGAGATCTAAGAATGGAAGGAAAGGCAGATGCCTTGCTTGCAATAAGTTTGGCCATTATGTGAGGAAGTGTCCAAATAGAAGGGGCATATCACTTGATGATGATAACAATCATTCCATGGGCATCCTCAATGATCAAAGAAATGACAGGTACAATGGCAAAGGAACAAAAGGAATGCAGGTCATCAAGGAAATGGCCGACTCTTCAAGGAAAGCAAGGAACTCTAGGTATGAAGAATCAAATGTTGTTTCTATCTTATGTCGGCCCTCTCCACCGGACTCGTTGGGAAAATTGATAGTGGTGCCTCAAGGCACTTCACTGGATTCAAGGAAGTGCTCTCTCATATGATAGAGAAGGAAACAATATTGGAGATTATCCTTGGAGACGATGCCACCTGTCCTGGAAAGGATGTAGGGAATGCTACCCTTCAATTGAATGAGTGTAGCACGATTCATTTACTAGAAGTTCTTTATGTACCTGATCTCAAGAAGAACCTGGTGTCCATTTCAACAATGAAAGTCAAAGGTTTCAAGGTGGCATTCATTGATGGAAAGGTACGTGTTTGAAAAAGGAATTTTTCAAGATGCTTTTACTCCTGGGTTCAGGGCTAAGTTGCAGGAAACGTAGGGTAAGAGGTCGTTTCCGTACGGAAATGAGAATGAAACCCTGAAACGTGTGTGGTACGACTATGAAATGCGTTTCCGACCGTACTAGCACATTTCATCAGGAAGTTTGAGACATATGCAGTGCATGTTAATGTTAAATTCTTAAAGTAAAAGTGATATTCTCCTTTATTTTTCATTTTCATCATTTTACTTCAATTTTTAACATTACCATGAAATGACTCAGGATGTTTGAGAGTGGTTTCGCCCTCATTGGATTTCATATGGAGAAAGTAGAATTTTAGATCTCACTCAAAATCTAGCAGACTTATCTGTTTTTTCAGGATTTCAGGATTGGGGGGATTGCAAAGTTTCCATTGGATTTATCATGTATTAGGGTATGGAACTTGTATTTAATCAAGAGAACCAAGCCCTCTATGCAGCAGAGACTCCCAATAATCAAGAGCATGTAGGGTACTAGGGTATGAAACTTGTATTTAATCAAGAGCACTAAGATTGTTCCACTATGTAGGAGACTCCCAATCAAGCACGAGACAAGAAATTAGAAATTTCTCGTGGTTGATTTTGGATATTTCTATTTTCAATATGTGATCATTCATGAGTAAATGTGATGTAAGTTTAGAGACTTATAGTTTATGCATTGACAATTTTATCATAACGTAATAAATTAGAATGTATCATATATGCTTTATGATTGCACATATTTCTTAAATGTCCTAATATATATATATATATATGTATATTAGTGTTTCCCCGTTTCCAAAATTTGGGGAGGTCGCGTTTCATATCGGTTCCCGTTTCAGAAACTCGTACCCATTTCCTCGTTTCGTGCAACCTTGGTTCAGGGTTGGCAATTTGTATCAAGTTGTAGGAAGTCCATTGGGGACCATGTTGTGTGACTCATTTCTTCAATGGCATCGGAGGTCTGCCCATCTCCATTGTAAGGCCCTACCCGATGTGAGACAGATGGTGACAGGGATTCCTGAATTCAAGAAGAGCATGAAGGTACATGTCCAGGATGCACCGAAGAAAGTCTTACAAAAGGGACCATTCCCCTCATGTTATAACAAGACCACAGATGTCGATCAACCTAAGCAGTTTGAAATTCATGATTGGGAATCTCATGTATGCAAGTTGAAAAAAGCTCTCTATAGTTTGAAGCAAACATCCCAGGCTTGGTAAGAGAGGATTGATAGCTATCTGATGAAGCTGAGATTCACTAGGAGTGACGCCGATCCAAACCATCGCTTTAAGGTTGTGGATGATAGACCTCTCATACTGGTACCTTATGAGGACGACCTCTTTCTGACAAGTGCAAACCCTCTCATTTGCAAAAGTAGAGGGAGTTGGATTCCAGATATGGAATGTTGAACTACAAGCCCGTGACTACCTCAATGAAGCCTAACTTTAAGAAGTTATGTGGTAGTGATGCTGGACTTGCTTTGGGAAATGCCTCTGAGTTTCATAAACTCATACTAGCATTGATGTTCTTGGTGAACTCCCATCCGAATATATATTTTGTAGTTAGCATGTTGAGCTCATATATGGTTGAGCCTCACTAGATTGGTGCCAAGAATCATTTGAGATATCTTCAAGGCACAATCTCTCATGAATTGAGATACACCGCCGGAAATGTGAAGCTGCATGATCATTTTGATGTTGATTAGGCAGGCAGTGGGGAGGATCACAAGAGCACTTATGGGTGCTGGTTCTCTTTGGGTTCTGCTTCGATATCCTGGATGAGCAGGAATCAGAAGTCGGTTGTTCTGAGCACCACTGAGGCTGAATACGTAGCTATGAGTATGACCTCCTATGAAGCTGTCTAGTTGTGGAAGCTTTTCCGTGAGCTGTCTGGACACGTCCTGGATATCATCGTGATCTTCTGTGACAACCAGAGGGGGATTCAATTGTTGAAGAATCCCGTGTGTTGTCACATAGAATCTCTAGGCACTGCGACAATGCTCAAATCAAGGGTTGTCACCTTGATCCCCAATCTCTCCATTTAAGATGTCTCCCTACAACAGGCTAAGGGGGGTAGACCCTATGGAAAAATGGAATGAAGAAGACCTAGTTGGGAACCAACCAGTTCAAGAGACACAGTGAGGTGATCAATTACTTGATTAAGATTTAGCAAGACCTAGGATTTGATTAGATTTTAAATGATTGATACCAGTGCCTTATGGAGTCAACGATCTTGGTAGGGAAATGAAGACCAAGTAATTGATTAGCAATTGCTGCTTAGATGAATGACTATCATATATGAAATGCAGACCCTAAAACCAATGTGAGATGCAAGAATCTTGGTTAATTTTAGTTAAATGCCTATTTAAATGTGAATCCTTTAATCCCTTCTATGTTGAGCCTGATTTTCTAGTAATTGGCAGAGAGAAAATAAGGAGAAGCACACGAAGGTATGATTAACAATACCTCTCATGAAATTCTAACATACCCGGTGCCTCCGCCACTGTAGAGAACTATGGCTCTGATGATTGCAAAGTCACCATTTTAAGTACTATTAAATCAGGCTTCCCAAGCAAAGATTGATGGATACCTATGTCTCTATCGACCAAGCTTATACTTGGAAGTAAATTTTATCTATGCAAAGTTAACTTATATGCAAATGCAGCAGAAAACGAGATGAAGTTAGACTCGAGGATAGGAAAATGCTTATGTCGCAAAAACTTCCAAGACCTAAATGAAATGTTCGCTTTATTAAATGAAGACTCAAAATTAAACCCCTAAAGATATTACAATTAAAACAAAAGCTTATTTCAAACCTTTCTAATACAATTATAGCTCAAAGAGAACAAAAACTTCTTTGCAATTAATATCAACAAATGCTCAAAAAGTACTCAGTGTATGAAACAAAGGATATGCATTTTATCACAATTCCATGACAGAGTACTTAATTTTCAGAAATAAACTTTTAGGACAGCCGTAAGAAAAACTTTTTGACAACAACAATATGACAATGAAAACAGTAAGCTATCAGTAATATCTTTATGTCAAAAATTTACCGAAAATTTTCCAAACTTGCCCACATGAATTATAAAAAAAATTCAGCCTGTTACGATATGATTTCTGGAATTATATTAGATCTGATGTACTTATTACAACCAACAATTAAAACATGAAATAAGCCTAAAGATGAATGCTCAACTCAGGAAATTAATTCTTTAATGTATTAGACAACTTAGAAACTGATTTTAGGCTAACCCACATGAAATTTCTCCACTGTTATATTTTAGACTTCAAAAACAGAATTATCCAGAGATAACAATGACCCAAAATGTAGATCTAGGCCAAATTCTTGATACACATCAAACATAAATGACTTATTAATGTATTTAGCAATTTTTTAGCTAATTTCAAACCACTTAGATGTGTTTTTCACCACTATTAGAAAGGTATATGACTACTGTAGCAAACAATGAGGAAAAAGATGGTTTAGAGATCAAACCCTTAAGCCCTAGGCCTTGAAGATCACTTGCCCAAGTTGCCAAAAAATTTCAATATCTGAAACAAAAAATTTTACCAATTTTTCTGCAAAAACCCACCAATGATTAACTTCATAAAATCAAATATTCAAATGAGAAATGGAGCAAGGGAATCTAGGGCCAATGAGAACTAGCACTATGCCCAATAGAACTAGCGTTGGGCTAGGTGAAGGCAGATCTGGGCTTAGGAACCCCAAAACTTGAAACCCTTGTTCTGAAAAAATTATTTTGCTTCAGATCTTCAAATTTATTGCAAAATCTTTAATGGTTGGCCTTGTAAAAAGATTTGAGATAAGATATTGCCCTCCAGGGCCTAAATCTGTCTCAAAACCCTTAGATCTGTTTGAAAAATCTCAGATCTAAAAACTTACTTAGCTAATTTCTCAGATCTATTCCTGCAAACACTTTTTGAGCCTAGATCTTGCCCTCCAGGGTCTAGATCTAGCTCAGATCTAAAGATTTACTTCACTGATTTCTCAGATCTATTCCTGCAAACAATCTTTGAGCCCAGATCTTGCCCTCCAGAGTCTAGATCTAGCTCAGATCTGAAGATTTACTTGGCTGATTTCTTAGATCTATTTCTACACAAGTGAAAAGAGAAAAATGCAATACCCAATATGTACAAAAATAGAGAAATTCCAAAAACCCAAGTGTTAAAATTCAAAATTATGTTACAAAATTTCAGATCTACACAAGTAAATAACAGATCTACACAAATAATTTACAAATCTATAAAATTATTTTACAGATCTCTCAGATTTGAGGAGTATGAATCCAACTCCACTTCTAGATCTGATAATCTAAGGCTCTTAATAGCCATATCTATCAAAATTTCCACAAAATATTTAAAAGATTTTGAAATTTTAGAGAGGTACTAGCCCAAAAACACCCTGTAAAAAAAAGAGTATCGTTAGATAAATCCTGAGGCTTATATGAAGTAGGCTCCTCAGAAAATATGTGTTGAGAATTGGCTGGTCCAACCGAGGACTATCCCCAAATGCTCAATGAGAACCTGAGAGATCTTCTGCAAACACTAGATCAACCATCAAATCAAGTAGAGAAATAGAACAACAATAAAATTTTGAAAAAATAAGGATACCTACTACTTCAATCAAAATTAAAAATGTTACTCTAGATCCAACAAACTGAATAAGATACCTATATTCAGATTATTCTAAGAGAGCTATTGATTGATAGTTTTCACATAATATTAAGCAGAAATTAAAACAATGTTACCATAAATTAATGAAAATGAACACTACAACGCGTTGAAACCCCAACGACTTTTGCATTAATTCAAAAAAGTATACAAGAAAGTTTGAGAGCTTAGTACACAATCTAGAGATCGGATGATCTCAAGTGACAATTGACTCCTATTTAAAGATAAATCTTCCAACAACTAGTTCGAGTGATCCTTGTCAAAGTAATTTCGACTGTTGATGAAGATCAAAATTTATTTTAATCTCATCCGTCAAAATTTTAATTATTGAGGAAATTTCGAATTTTTCAATTAAATGCATTTTAATTAATTCAAAAATTAATTTTTTGAATTAATTTCCTCAAAATTTGGACTTTGACTTAACCCCAAGGACCAAAGGCTTAAAATCTAGCAAAATAAGCAATTAACCTTAGTCCCTGGACCTCTTAAAATTTAATTTTTAAAGGACACACGAATTTTGCCTTTGGAAAATTTAAATTTACCTAGGACCTATACTTAATTAAATTTCTGGCTTAGGATTTTAATTAATTTTGGCCAAAAAATTTAATTACTTAACCTATGAGGGGATAAATTATTTCTCTAACCCTCAAGACACTTTACATCATGATTTTCACATTTTTTACATCTCAAGGAGGAAAACCCATTTGCAAAAGACCTTCACAGACTACCTAGTTCTACAGCACAAATATAATCCAGCAAACCAAGCAATTTGTAAAAAAATAACCTAACCAAATAGTTAGATTATTCCCAAATCACTTTTACATAGAATCGTTCTAGAATACTAGGACTCCCCTAAAATCCCAGTGGCAAAATCCACTTCGTCTGTGCGGTAAGGCTAAAGGAAAACTCTGCCGACCATCCGAGAATGGATCGGTGAGACAAAAAACCTCCCGAAATGTAGATCGTCACCAGAAAAATAGGTTTACCTAAGAAATTACATACACGACATGGATCTACTAAGATTATTTACAATTTACACATGCAGAAAGGGTTTACAATATAACATGATGATCAGGCTGATGATGATAGTTGAACAGCACAGACATGTCAGTCAGGCACTATCCCTTTTGTGAAAAAAGGGGGTGGTGGTCAACACCGTGTTCTATGATCGCTCCAAGCATATAGAGATTAGGTACCACTTTATATAGGATATGGTACAACGGGGAGCAAGAAGGCTCCATCACTCTGGGACTGATGTGCAAGTCGTTAATATTCAGATGAAGCCCTTGGGAAATATCAAATTCTTGACTTTCCAAGAACGACTAGGAGTCGTGGAGAGACCCTCTCCTAAGGGTCCTGTATGATATAGACATTGAACTCTGGAAGCTCCAGGGGGCTTGGGGGCACTTCTTGGAGCGATGAGCAACCATAGGGTGAATGGTTTAGCCTTCCCCTAGTGGTCTGCTATGTAGGCAGGATGAGTGGTTTATCCTTCTCCTGCCGAGATAAAATCATAGGGTGGGTGCTTCAGCCTTCCCCTAGTGATTTGTTGTGTACAGAGTGGTTCAACCTTCCCCTAGGATACCCTTGGCGACATGTAGGCAGGATGAGTGGTTCATCTTTCTCCTGCTGAGACATCCTACCCATGCAGTCTGAGACTCATGGGAAGTACCTCTCATCTGGCCAATGAGTAGGGAAATGAGGATAGGGACCATAGTAGTATCGATGGATGCATAGTGTAACTACCGTACTCCCTATGCTAGGATGATATTTATCTGAGATCAATTGGAGCTGACTTTAGGTCAATAAGAGGTTTTGACACTCTGTATTGGAACTTATTTTGGATCAGTGAGAGTGGTATGATACACTCTTTATTTGGAACTGATTTCAGATCAGTAAGAGTGGTATGACACACTCTCTTTATTGAACTGACCTTGGGTCAATAAGAGTGGTATGAGACACTCTCTTTTATATGGGACTAACTTCGGGTCAGTAGAGGATGGTATGAGACATTCTCGATCACTTCTTCTTTATAGTTCAGCAGAGCAATGCAGGGCACCGATAGCTGAGATAGTACAGACTGGAAGATGGATTAACAAATGGACTTCTCCCCTAGTTGAGAGGGAGTGTTCAAATTGCCAACTAGGGCCAAAATCCATGAGGGTCTTCTTATTTATGGAAGCTAATATTTTTCTTGGATTCCTCTCGTCGAGAGGTGTAGGATTGAACTAAAGATCATCCGATTCCGACATGTATTCATGGAAATCTAAATTTATTTGTGTTATGTGACAATTCATCAAGGTCGGCCAGCGACCAAATTGCCCTCTTCTGTCCTCAACGTTTTAGTATAAATAGAGGTGGCCTTCAAGTCATTTTCACACACACTCTTGTGATCTCTCTTCATTTCTGTTTTGGGTTTTGATGAAGGAGAGATCTAGAGGGAGTGCCCTAAGCTCTACGCTGCCCTAATGGAGAAGCTCTAACACTGCCCTAATGAAGCCTTAACGCTACCCTAATGAAGAAACCCTAACACTGCCCTAGCAGTCATGAAAGAAAGACCTCAATGCAGTCATGGAGGAGGCTTCTATAAGTGCATAAAGGAGGAGTTCTAACGCTATGAGTTTGCCCTAAACACAAAGATCCTTATGTGACCTAAACGCTATCCTAGAGGAGTCATATAAGACATCTAGGAAGCAATCAAGGAGAGTCTTCGTAGCAAGATCTGGCCATGTATATGCTACTCAAAGCCACAGTCAATGAGGGTTTATATGTTGTCATGAGCTGGTATTCTAGCATGCCCTAGACGTTGTCAAGGAAGAGATTTATATGTTGTCCAAGGAAGGGATCTAATCCGCAGTCTAAATGAAGTCAAGAGGCACTAATACGCAGCCTAATCTAAGCACCCTAAATCACAGATTGATGAGGCTCCTATCTGCCCTAGTCGCATTCCAATAAGGAGGTTCCATCCTTTACCAATCAAGAAGTTTAAATTGCATTCAGGTGTGCCCTCGTCTACTGTAAAAGTAGGGCTAGTGCTGCCCTTGTCACAGTCCTAAAGGAGGACATCCTGATCTTGGCTACAGCAAATAGAGGAAAGCCTTACTTGAAGGAGCCCTTATCTATATATGAAAGGACCCTTAGATGCTACAACTAAACCACAACAAGGGTAATTACATTACAACAGAGGATCTGTGACATTGTCATATCGTTGCAGGTGGCAGCATAACTGTTTCGACATGTTAGTATTGTTCTTGAGGTCGATTTAAAGAGAAGAAGAATATGTCGTAAGGAGGTGCTTGTCACTGTTGTTTGTAGGCTGACTGGGTCACTGTGTGAAGGGACAAGCACAATGAATATGCTGCTTGAAGACTATGAGTTAGGCCGCAGGCCATAACCTCGCAGTCAATTTCGTATGGATATTTGAGGGCTCAAATCATTAGCATTACGTATGGAGTTGTAGTGTATAATATTGCTAAGATCTGAAACTATTAGACGGTTGTATGATGCTGTTGCAATATGAGGCTGACAGAACTATTGTCATAGCGATGGATGTAGCATGGTTGGATGCACGATGGATGCAGCATGGTTGCAACATGGATGGATGTAGCATTGCCTTGGATGCAATGTAGTGATGGAATCACCTTGGAGAATCAATTGAAGAAGTATGCCTTCACCTGAGTTTAGAATTGCAGTCCATGTCATCAAATCTGCAACCTAATTATGTCATCTTCATGGTGAAGATCTTAGATGTCTGATCTTCTATCTTGTCAAGTCAAAGTGTTAACTTCTGATATATATGTACTATCTCTCTCTCTCTCTCTGTTGAACTATTGAAAATATAAAAAGATTTGATCAAGGGTTTCCCCACACTGGGGTTTGTCCTTGGCTAACGCCACATCTTGTGTCCTCTTGTGTTGGTTTGTTTTTTGCGATTTATGTTTATGTTCTATCTACACTTTACTATCATGTTGATGTGATTGCTAATCTGAATATTGTCATTGGCCTAATATGGAAAAATTGAAGTAAATTGCGCTAAGCATAGAACATACCTTAAATTAGCATTGCTACTAGACTCTACAAGGCCATTCCCTTGGGGATAAAAATTTGATGAGTGGGATAATATAATGTCATATTTGAAATAGAAAGATGAAAATTTTGTTGAGCCAAAGGCTTTGGCATTATCAATTGTGACTTTTGCACGCACCCCAAACCTTGTTATAATCTTATCTTCCAAAAGTCTGTCACAACCGCTTCAGTAGAAAATTTTGTTGGGATGGCCTCAACCCATTTTGTAAAGTACTATGTGGCTATAAATATCCAGGTGTAACCATTACTTAAGTTCTCCTTAAGATGCCCTATGAAGTCAAGACCCCAATGTTGAAAAGGTGCTTCCACTACCACTGGCTGTAAAGGTAAAGTAGCTAACTTTTGTTTCCTAGTGAACAACTGACATGGCTAACAAAACCTTGACAAATTCATGCACATCTACAAAAATAGTGGGCCTGTAATAACCAACGCAAAGGATTTTCAATGCTATAGTTTTTGCTACATAGTGGCCACCACAAAATCCCACATGGAACTTCGTCATAAACCTTTTGGGCTCATCCTCATCAACACATCTGAGTATAAGGCCCTCTAGATTCCTCCAACCCAATCCATCTTGAATTATGAAATATTTGGACACCTTTAACCTTGGTGCCCTTATTTTGTGACTCACTAAGTGGCTTAGGCAAGTGAGGTTCTCCAAGTAGAAAATAATGTCCCCATTTCAATCCAACTATTCTAACCTCTAAATTTCTATAGACATTGTCGACCCTAATGAATCATTTTGACAAACCATCCCCAAAGCTTTCTCATTTCCTTGTAATATTCCTAATTGGAAAATAATAGTAAATACAAAAAACATCAACTAGGAACAACAATTAAAATTAAAGTCCAAGCACCCAAATCAGAATGCCATAGAAAATAAGCAAAATAACTGAATCATTTTATTAATCAATGGGAATCTGAGTGCATAATGAGTAATAACAATGGAACATAGGCTTGCTATGCAAGCCCCAAGTGAAATCTTGCTGACCAAACTACTGAAATGGCTCCAAACTAATAATGCAAAGTGCTCAGAAAATCTGTTATAGGCTGCCAAATGGAACTAGAAGTTCTTCTTAAAATAATGCCTTGAATGCTCTGAAATTGCAGCCATGACCTCCTCTCCTCAAACCCGAAAATACCCAGAAAACGTTTGGCCTATCTCCAGGACAAAATCGAACCCACTAGCAATTCGCTCAGCTATAAGAATGAGGATTTCAAGCCCAAATATCACATGAAAAATTCTCTAAAATTAGTTGGAGACTCCTCTCAATAAACCCAGAAAAACCCATAAAGTGTTTGCGCTAAATCTACCAACCCCCTGTGACCCTCAACAAGTGCAAATTGCCCAATTTGGCCAAAAAACACCCCACAGTCTTGATACTGCTGATTTAAGCCCAAATAAACCACTGGAAATCTCTCCCAACTTTGGCTAAATTCTCCCTTGACGTATGCCTCCAATCTGCGACCCTAATCTCTCCCGAACCTCTATTCCTCCAGCCCCTACACAAGCCTGCTTGGAGACCCCTGTAGACTTCCAAAAATGTAGAATTTCAGCCGCCAAAATTCCCTCAAACTCAACCCTACTAATCAACACAAAATCTCCGGATAAACTAATGGAAAACACCTGCAGATACTTCGATGTTCCGTTTCTTTGTAACTGATCTCCCCACAAGTAATTTGAACCATTTCTAGGCCCTGGAAGAAACACAAACTAGCTGTAATAACCTGCAAATATGCTTAATGGAAACTTTAAATTGAGCTCCCCAAATTTGCCTCACTAGGGAGACACTCGAAGTTCTCCGAAATGAGGGTGGATGTCCACTTGAAATTCCCATGCTAAACAACACTTCTCTTCTTGTGGTAAACAACTCCAAGAGAAGATGTAATGTGAAGTGTAATAGTCAAAAAGATGATCAACAAATGAGTCCCTCCTTTCATAATTTCTCCCCATGCTTCTAGACTCCCCTCTTAATTATTATTTTATTGGTGGGGGCCATTTTCCAGTGAGTGACTTTTTCCTTCATTTTAATAAATTAATAATTGCTGCCAATATCCTCCAATAAAATAATGCTTGTCACCTTTCTCCAAAATATTATTTGCCCCTTTAAATTAATATTACCAAAATTGGGAAAAATTTCCAAGCTCACAAAATTGGGGATATTACAATCCTCCTCACCAAAAATTGCTTGTCCTCAAGCAATCATAAACAAGTACCTCCACTATCTATTGGCCCAAATAGTCACTGCAAACAATACCATGATGCCAAATGTGCCACTGAGTCATCCCTGTCCCATGCACTATCCTGTCATTAAAGAATCCCTTGATACCAGGATCCCAGGCCATCCTAATCAATGTGAAGCACCCCTTGCTCCACCCTCTGTCCAACCAAGTATAAGCTCCAAAAGCCCTCCACATACTATCAATAAGTAGAGCATCATGATAATGTAGGACTTCGTCCAACTCCCCATGAAGCTACCCTACCAAGTAGCCCACCTCATGCACACAGAGTAAACTCTTGAAGATACAACCCAATCCCAGTGGTGACCAAGTCTCTCTCGCATGAGCTCCTCTTGATATCCTCCTACTAACCAACCTGCAATGTTGATGAGGTCCCCCACGGCATCAGCGAGTCACTGAAGCCCATTGGAAGATCTGAGTGATCACCCCCTATAGCAACCAGCTCATCCCAAAAGGTCACTGAGCTATCAAGTGTTGTGATGCTCGGATCCCATGCTAGTCTCAAAAGGGTGCCACCATGTTGTTGCTGCACCACTCTGACTCTAACAGACCACCCATCTTGTGCACAATGTATCCTTCACCCCTGAAACTTGATGGCAAAATATCGATGAAGGCCAAGCTCATGCTGCCCAAGTATCTATATGATGTCAATATGTACCCATCCATGGCCAATCCCAATTCTGAGCTACAACTGGAAAAACTTGCCTCACCATACAATGGAGGCCTCAATGATCCCCCATGTGTCAACCCCAAAGTGAGCTAGATCACCATCTGCTATGGTCCTGCACCTCACAAAATGGAGTGTCCTGCCAACCAACTGAATCCTTGGATCCCATAACCTGAACTGTTGTGGCATAGTCTTGATGACCACTAGAATCCATTTGCCCCACATCTTTGTTCCCTGCATGTAATCGATATATAGACTCCATATGTAATGAATCAATCAAGTGCATACAAAGTTGCCATGCGCCCACCATACCACACCGTGGGATCTACTATCTTTTCTCTTGGAAACGCAACTCAATACTTCTCGGAAACTAACCATCTGCTCCTAAGAAAGGTCATCCACCTACTGTATATGCTCTTGTGACACCTCGGAGTGCCTTGCCCAAAATCTATCACGCATCCCCTTAAGTGTGAACTCAAGTGTGGAACATATGCTAGCTTCGCATCAAACTATGCACTTCCCAAACTTATACCTGTCAGCTCGTGCCCTGACCAAATGCCACCGCTGAGAAGTCTCTCCCCTGGTGCATTGAGTTGCATCCAAATATCTCAAGTGAGCTCCCTGCGCCCTGTTGCTCATGCCCAAAGTGTCAAAGGACAAATACCAAATCATTTGTGCCTACAAGCGATGTAGAAGAGGGATAGGCATGTGAGTCCCCATCGATACCATCAAATGTCGCTCATCTACATTCTCATCGATCCTGGCTGAACTAAACCCAAGGGTGTGCCTAGCGACCTTCCATAAGTCTCCTTGGAGGCAACACTCCAAGACCCTGTTGTGCATCACCATACGGCCCTGCATACCATTGAGTATCCTTGTACTCCTCAACGTGCCATTGTACCCTGCGACCTATCCTTGTACACCACTGGATACCCCGTGTTATTATTATACTATCATGTACTATCTCGTATCCTTCCTATGTCACTATACCTGCCACTCCTCACGTGTACTCAATGTGATGTGAGTCGCTCCTCCTAGTCTGCAACACAAACCAACATGCTACAACAAACAACCATGCATATCCATACTCCTCTATAGACCACTGTTCATCACTGTATGCCACTATACAACACTGGATGCTAGGGTCTAAAATTGGGTCTGTATGCATCAAGTCGCATCCCTCTGCATAACACTGGAGTCTGGACTTTGCCTAATAAATCGAGCAAATAGAAAAGCGTTGTCATAAATAAATCTAACCAATAGAGAAGTGACGCCATTGAGTGACCAAGCCAATAGAAAAGCGATGTAACCTAAGTCACCTGACACGGGGATTCGGGACACGTAGGATTCGAGATTTGTGGTGTCGGATTCGGACACGTTGACCCCCCGGAACAGGACACGTAGGATTCGTT
>APFE030930136.1:152909-176854 GCA_000404065.3 Pinus taeda
CTTTATCACTTAAAGTCACTTTTAAATTAGATTTTAACTTTATAAAAATTATAAAGTCACTTTAAGAGAAAAATTAAAATCTTTTGGACACTTTTCCCTAGGCCAAAGATCAAAGCCAAAGGGAACCACCTGTCATCGGGTACCAAATTTCAACACCAGTTGTACTCAGATAGACTACATAATAATATAACCCTTAGAATAGTTGCACCGGTTTTCCCGCATTGGGCTTTTCTGAGGACATTTGTCCAAAAATAACAGTGTCACTTGTGTGGTTGTTTTCTTTCAGTTGATGATCTGTAGATGTTGTGATTGTACTTGTGTTTATTTTCAGTATTTATATGGTTAAATAACTTGTTAAGTAAGTAAACAAATAGATGAAATAAACCAGATAGTACAAGAAGAATTTCTAATGGTTGGAATTAAAAATTCCAACATGGTATCAGAGCGTGGTTGCAGATCACGGGAAAACTGAAGGCAGCATCTTAGTAGAGCATTTGCAGCAGACTCTGTTGTCCCGAGTGACAAAGTCAATCCTTGTAGAAAGTGACAAAGGAAGGAGTGATGCAGAGGGACTGCGTCATCAGTTTGGGCCAAAGAGAGGCAGCGCAGAGGCTTGTTGATTTAGGGTAGCATTAGATGTGCTCTAGCCATGAAATTTGGTGGAGAGGTTGGGGCACATGAGATCTCCAATACCCAGAAAGGGTTTGGGCATATTCTAAACAGTTCAGGAGACATTAAAATAATTAATATTTTTAATGGAGCCCCTAAGTCTAAACTTAGGTAAAATAAAATATTAATATGGATTAATATGAAATTGTGTTAGAATGGTCTACAAGACATGGATCAAGCTAGATCTAATCTTAGCCGTTGATTAGGGACTTAATCTCAGTCGTTGATATGTCAATAGAAAAAGTATAAGAGGAGGCTTGAGGGTCACTTGGAGAACACACCAAAGTGATCAGTGATTCTATTCTCTAGAGCGGGGTTTGCTAAGAGAGAGAGAATTAGTGATCGGGAGTTGCAGCTGAGGGGCAGTGAACACAGAAGAACAAAAAGGCAAAGATAGTGTCGAGAGAGCAGTGCAGTAGCCGGGGAGAGGGGCATAGAGCCAGCCAAGGCTCACGCAGAGGCAGCCGGGAGCTGTGCAGAGCCTCAGAGAGGCCAAAAGGCTGATGCAGGGCCTCCTAAGGCTAACGCAAACCCATTCAGGGTGACGCAAGCCAACTCTGGGTAGAGAGGGCCTGACGCAGTCCAGAAAGGGCAGATGTTGGGGTTTCTGGGGCATATTGGTGCTGAGGAGCTACTGAAGAATTATCCAGGGTTTTAGCTGGGAGATTTCTCTCAAACTGAAAGGCATTACTGCCAAGGAAATTCTCTGTTGGGTAGGCCAGTTTCAGCACCCAAATTGTACTCTGATATTGCTTAATAAGAAAACCCTCAGATAGCTGCACCAGTTTTCCCACATTGGGTTTTTCCGGGGACATTGGTCCAAAAATAATGGTGTCATATGGTGTGATTGTTTTTGTTTCCTTCAGTTTTTGATCTCTAATTTGTTGAGCATGCACTAGTATTTATTTTCAGTAGTTACATTGTAAATAACTTGTTAAGTAACATAACAAGTAGGTAGGAATAAATCAGATAAAGTACATAAAGGGTTTCTAACTAAGTAGACTTAGAAACTTCAACATGGTATCAGAGCGTGATTGCAGATCACAAGAGGACTAAGGACATTGGTCGATCGGAGCTATGGCAGCAGAAAATAGTTGTCCTGAGGTGACAGAAGTTGTTTCTAGCGGAGCAGCAACAACGGAAGGGTGACGCAGTGCCTAGGACATCAAGGGTGAGCCCGGAAGAGGCAGTGTAGAGGCTAAGGAAGGCAAAGGGAGCCTCACGGAGAGCCACGCAGACACTGGGAGGGTTGACACAGTTGGCTGAGCAGGTCGGGTTGCTGGTGCCAGGATTGCCCAGAGCTTAGGAGCTCTCACCTTTAGGTTGCTGGGATTTAGAAGGCTGTGGGAATATTGCAAAGTGGAGCTAGTGAGGTACTATAGTCAGAACAGTACCTGATAGAGCAAGGCCAAGAGGAGAGAGTTGCTATCAAGGGTTTCTAGCCGAGGAACTCGGATCAATGGTGCGGTTGCACAAGATGATCAGAGTAGGGGGCATCTCAACAACGGTAGAAGGATTTAGGAGGGAATCGGGACTTAGAGGGAGTCAAGAAGAGAACTTCCAGATGGGAAGTAGAGACTCAGAGTCGAACAAAGAACTTCCAGGAGGGAAGTAGAAGAGCATCATGGCACTACACAGAGTAAGAGACCAAGATAGACTCGATGGAGCATCGAACTTCGAAGTCTGGAAGGCCAAAATCTTATCCGTACTTGATAGAAATCATGTCAAGAACATCACCTTGAAGGTTATAGCTATCCTAGTCGACCCCAATGATAATGACAAGTACGAGGAGGCAATGGCAAGGGCCAAGAGCATCATCCTTGACAGAGTCAAGGACCATGTAGTACCACACATTGCTAAAAAGGAAACGGCATATGAGATGTCGGAGGCCCTCAAGAAATTGTACCAGCATACTTTTGTGGAGAGAATAATGTTACTTGAGAATCAGTTGAGGTCGTATTAGATGAAGAAGGGAAAACCGATTGACACCTCCCTCGGAGGACTGAACGAGATCCGAGATCAGTTGAGTGCTATAGAAGCCACACCGGATCAAGAATTGATGGTGAGGACAGCCCTGAATGCAGTCTTAGAAGACTAGAAGGTACACTGGGCACAGGGACACTTCCACTGTGGGATGAGATGTGTGCTGCTCTTCGCCAAGAAGAGATCAGACGGCAGTCGAAGACGGGTCGCAGCACCAAGGGGATCAAAGTCAAGGAGGAGGAAGATGTTGCCCTAGCATCTAAGGGAAAGTAGGAAAAATGGAAGAAGAAGGATCTCTCCAAGATCAAGTGCTTCCACTTTGGGGAGCTGGGTCAGTATGCGGCCCAGTGTCCAAGGAAGAAGAGTAAGGGAGAGTCTTTCGAGACTAAGGCAGCACGAGCAAGGGAAGAGAAAGAAGTGGAGGCAGACGATGATTGTGCCATGAGTGCACACGCACCACTTGAGCGAAAGTGGCGAGACATCGAGCTGTAGTCAGGCGGACTATAGGCGATGAGGGGCAGGAACCTCGAGGTACCCAACCTCTTGGATTAAACCTTGCTACGGGAACCCCGAAGAGGAGAAACAGGACTGGCTGATGTGGGTAGAGACAGATGCGGATGGAGCGGCAGAGAGAGCTATAGTGCAGGAGTCCTAAGACAACACAATGCTAGCAAGTTGCAACAGTGCGAGAGGTACAAGAGTGTTGCACTAGTGATGGCACAAAGAGGTGTCCAACGGTGCAAGATGCAGGGAGTTGTTGCAGCAGCGTAGAGGTCGGAGATGGAGCACTTGTCAGTGGCAAAGGGAGCTTTAGCATCAGTGGGTGTCTCTAGCCCTACAGGGAGGTCAAGTTGGGAGATCAGTTAATTACTTCTCAATAACTGAGTTGCAGTGCAACAGTGGGCAACATGATGCAACATGATGAAAGGAGGTGCAATGCGGATGTAGTGCTGGGAGAAAGGACCAGCAGTAGCACAGATGCAGAGGGAGTTGTCGTACAGATCCAACAGTGGCAGTGGCAGAACCATGGGCAGCAGTACAGAATACAACAGTGCAGAGGATGGTGAGCAACAGGCCTATCATCAGCACAGGGACCGATGCCGGATGATCAGAGTAATACTCAGTGAGGAGTATTGCTAGAGCACAGTCCTCTCTAAGAAGGAGTGTTGATTTGGGATAGCATCAGATGTGCTCTAACCACGAACTTTGGTGGAGAGGTTGGGGCACATGAGATCTCCAATACCCAGAAAGGGTTTGGGCAGATTCTAAATAGTTCAAAAGATATTAAAATAATTAATATTTTTAATGGAGTCCCTAAGTCTAAACTTAGGTCGGTTGCAAGCGCGCAGATGGATTTGGAGCGATGAGGAGGGCGCACGATGGAGCAGGCTAGGGTTTCGGACGCGGTTTGTTGGGGCAAGTTGCAAGTTTACTGCATCCGGACAGCGGTCTCTTTCAGGGCGCAGGTACAGGTTACCGGCGGCTTCATCATCACTTCCATCCTCGGGACAGCTGGAGGTCCAACAGCAGCTGTCACGGGTCTGTTTTACCTTTTCCCGGTATCGTTTCCGTCGACTGTTTCTTTCACAATATTCTTTTTGCAGAAGCGTTATTCTCGTCGATATCATCGGAACAGGGTATAACGTTTCGGGTCAACCCTGATCTGTCGCTGTTGACGTCTGTGTCTTTGTTTATTGGCCTAATATGGTTAACCCCGAGGATTATGTGGATCTTGACCCTACCCTGGAGGATGTTTTATCAATGTGGGGCAAGGATTCAACTGAAAAGAACTTGGAACATTTCTTTGGGGGCAAAAAACTCTCTGACATTGGTTTTTTCCCTTCGACGGATTTTCATACTCCTCTCTCCCAAGGCAGGGCGGTTTCCTCTGCCGGAGTTGTGGCTACAGTTCAGGGAGAATCTGGAAGGGTTTCGGCGAATTTTGCGGCTCTTAAAGAGCTGGCGGAAGCACCGGCGCCTGGTATCAAAGGAAAAGCACCGAAGTGCTGGTACCCCTCTTCAGTTGGCCTGGGATGCCCAGAAACCCTTTTGCGACCCCCAATAAATACTCTGTTTTCAGCCTCTGAGGTCAGTCCTTTACAGAATCGGGGTTCGGGTCCTTCTGTTCCTCGACATCCTGATCCCCCCTCTCCTGGGTTTTGCTTGGGGACTCATGCTTCTAAGACAGGACCTCGGAGTCCTCTTGTCGTCCCTTCCGACAGTCAAAATGCCCATGGTACTGATGCAGATATCGTTTCAAATCACCAACAAGAGCAGGCCGGCGGACCTCAGGGAGAAACAGTGCCAAGTTGTGACATAGAAGGGCCGGGTGTCGCAGCGAAGAGTCAAGATATTGCTGGCGGTATAAACAAAAAAGGCGCAAAACGGAAATCACAGTTCCGCATCGGGTCACAGGAAATAGGGGAAAACCTTATTTTAGGCATGGAGGTCTCAATCGATGAATCCCTTGCAGTTGCAGAAAGCACCCTTGTCGGCCGAGCTAGGGGTAAGAGATTCTCTCCAGAGGAGCTTCAGAAATGGGGAACAGAACAGTTCATTAAGGATTCCCCTCTGGCCTTCGAGGCCCAATGTCTTGTTAAAGGATGGTTCATGCTAAAATTTATGGATAAGGAAGCAGCTGACTGGGTTATGAAGAAAAATTGGAGTATTGGTCACATTCCTGTGTTGCTGAAGCGCTGGACCCCTCTTTTTGACGCCGTCAAGGAGAACACAGAGATATATCCCGTCTGGGTTCGAGCGCCAGGCCTTCCTTTCTTTCTATGGACTGAAGGGGTGTTCAAATCTATTGGGAACAGATTGGGTTCTTTCATAGAGGCAGACTTCTCCTTTATGGAATCTAAGGTTAGGGATATTGCGCGTATTCTTACAAATATTGATACCAGCAGGGGGCTAGCAAAAGAAATTACTCTTCAATACAGAGATTTCATCTATGTCCAAGTGTTGGACTATGAACACATGCCTTTTCGGTGCCATATCTGCCATGAGTATGGCCACCTTGCAAAGAGATGCCCCTTAATCAGAAGGCAGCGTCATTTTCGGAAGACAAATGACCAAAGGGCACAAAGGAGGTCTCAGCTGCGGACAAACCAGAAAGTAAGAATATCGTCTCCGATTGCAGAAGTTAGTACGGCTCCCGAGGACCTGTCAGCGGGGGTCACCAGCGGGGAGGCTCAGAAATCAAAAGGAAAGGCTGTCGAAGACCCTCCCTCGGAGGCTGCTGAAAGGGCGCAATCACGGATCCCCTCCCCTGCTCACTCACCAACGCGCATGGAGGACGGGGGTAAGCACATATCATCTTCGCACTCTCCTCTTATTAATGCATTGTCATCTGATTTTCCAAACAAGGTTTCCCTTTCTGTTTCTGAAACGATAACAGGAAACTTAAATCATTGCTCTCCCTCCATTGAAGTAACTCCTGAGGATGATTTATTGAAGAAGGATCCTGATATCCATAATTTATCATGTGATAAACATTGGCCTCCCCTTACCCCCCCTCCTCAAAAGACTCCTTGCCCATATAATCTTCGATCCACGGGAACAAATCATGAGAAAAATGGGGTGATGGGCGGCCTGGGGCAGACTTCTTCGGTAGGGCTATCCAAGGGGAAGCGGGGTAGAAAATCAGGTCTTTCGAAAGCACAGACAAAAGCCAAAATAGATGTGGTGGATGGAAAACAGTTATCAATCCCTGGGGTTCTTAGAGCAGCTCAACCCTCTGTCCATGTTATTAAATGATCTTCTCATCATGGAACTGTAGGGGCATAGCCAGCAAGCCCAAAAAACTGGCACTAAAAGAGTGGTTACTCTCTTCCAAAGCAGACATCCTTTTCCTTCAAGAAACTCTAGGGAGAGGCCATGATGTTGAACTGGCCTTAAAATCTTTGCTTCCGGGGTGGTCCTTTTTTGCTATTGATTCTATGGGACACTCAGGAGGTCTCGCGATTGGTCTCAGGGAAGGAAAAATCAAGTGTATTAATATGTGGGGAGTGAAAAATGCAATGGGCATGGAGGTTATATGTCCAGATTTCCCAAACTCTTTTCAGATTGTCAATGTATATGCTCCTTGCCATGAGCGTGAATCTTTTTGGACAGATTTAATGGCAAAATCAGTGATGAATGCCCCCATGATGATTGTGGGAGGAGATCTCAATTTCTCGATAGGCAGGGCAGAAGCTTGGGGTCCCTCTGCTAGGGAGGACCCTCTTTCTGATTTTTTCCTTCAATTACTTTCAGACCACCTACTCGTCGACCCTTCTCCAATCAAACTGAAGCCTACATGGAGGAATAGACGAGTCGGGGTGGACAGGATTGCAAAGAGACTGGACCGTTTCATAATCTCTGAAGGCCTTCTTTCATGTGTTCCTCTGGTTCGGCAATGGACTGATGAAATTGGGAACTCGGACCACTTTCCGATTTTTCTGGACCTTTCTTTTCCTCCGCCTAAGCCCCCTTCTCCTTTTAAATTCAACCCCTCTTGGCTCCTTGAACGTTCCTTCATTTCCCTCTTCACTTCCACATGGATTCACCCTGATGGTCATTCTTCTGAGGACAAGAGCTTTTTATTTATGGACAACTTGAAAAGATTAAAGAAAGCTACTATTTCCTGGGCGAAAGAAAGACAGAAAAAACAAAATGAAGATCTGCTAAAAATCAGGGAGGAATTAAAATCTCTAGAAAGCACAGAAGGAGATGGTTATTCATCACAGGCCACCAAGGAAAGAATCCTCCAATTAGAAAAAAATCAAAATCAGATCCTTTTAGCAAAGGAAGAGGAGTGGAGAATGAAAAGCCGGGCAATATGGCTTAAGGCAGGGGATGAAAATACGAGGTTTTTTCATAACTATGCCAAAGGAAGAAAATCTGCAAATACTATATGGAGCTTAAAAAATGAAGAAGGTAGGGAGGTAAACACCTTCTCAGAACTATCGGGACTGGGTCAGCGTCATTTCCAAAGAATTTTCACAGACCCAGGAGATGTGAATATAGCAGAAGTCCTGAGAACAGCCCAATGTTTCCCCAGATTCCTAGAGGAAGACGAAGCTTCAGATTTAGCAGGCCCGGTAACAAAAGAAGAAGTGGAGGCGGCAATGAAGAATATGGGGAAGGATAAAAGCCCAGGTCCGGATGGGTGGACGATTGAACTCTTTCTCCATTTTTTTGAACAAATAGGGGGTGAAATTACGGAGGTAGTTGAAGAATCGAGATCTAAAGGGGTCATTTACAAACCGTTCAATTCTACCTTTATCGCCCTGATTCCCAAGAAAGATGAACCGGAATCTTTTGAGGATTTTCGGCCTATCTCTCTCTGCAATTGTATATATAAAATCATCGCAAAAGTGATTGCGATTAGACTGTTTCCAATTCTGTCAAGGAATATATCGATGGAACAGTTTGGATTTCTGGAGGGTAGACAAATCCATGAAGCTATAGGTGTAGCCCAGGAGGTCCTACACAGCATCAAACAGAAGAAAAAGAAAGGGGTGGTTCTGAAAATCGATCTTTCAAAGGCATATGACCGCATTAATTGGCTCTATCTCAGAATGCTGCTTACTCATCTGGGTTTCTCATACCCCTTCATAAGCTGGATCATGGGATGTATTTCAAATGTTAGCTTTGCAGTTCTGTTAAATGGGGCGGCATCCTCTTTCTTCAGAAGTCAAAGGGGACTCAGACAAGGGTGCCCCTTGTCACCCCTCCTCTTTTTGCTGGTGGCAGAAGGGCTTAGTAGATTGATCCATAATGCCAGAAGGATAAATAAGGTGAAAGGTATCGAGGTGGCTATAAACCTGTTTATCTCCCACTTGCTTTTTGTCGATGATATATTGATTTTTTCAAATGGTTCTCATGAGGAATTAAAGGAATTTAAATATGTCATTGACCTGTTTATGAAAGCTACTGGTATGCAATTAAACTGTGGGAAATCTCAAGTTTGTGTGGCAGGCTATAACAGGAGAGAATTCAACAATATGGCTAATCTATTCCCCTTTCAGATTCAACCATTGTCTTCTCCTTTCAAATATTTGGGGTTCTGGCTTAAGCCGGACACTTACAAGAAAGAGGACTGGTCCTGGCTGATTGCAAAAATTGAGGCAAGAATCTCACATTGGAGTTTCAGATGGCTCTCTAGAGCAGGACGTTTAACCCTCCTTAAATCTGTCCTACTGGCTATTCCGGTGTATTGGGCTGCTCTCACGTGGATCCCAAAAGGAATCTTGGAAAAGATAAGGAGACTGTGCTGCAGGTTTCTTTGGGATGGCGCCAAAGAGAAAACTATTCTTCCATGGGCGGCATGGGACAAGATTGCAAGACCAAAGGCGTGGGGGGGATGGGGTGTAAAGAGACTTCCGGATTTCAGTATGTCCTTGGCTGCAAAATCCGGATGGCGCCTCATTACTATGGATAATCTCTGGACTAAGGTCATTCGGAGGAAATACATAGACCCATGCCCATTGGAAGACTGGATCAGATCTCCAGGGAAGTCTACAAAACAGTCATCGGTAATTTGGAAAGCTACGGTGGAAAGTTTTTCAATCATTGAACAAGGACTGGCTTGGAAAGTGGGGGATGGGCAGAATGTAAGAATTGGCAGAGATCCATGGGTTGGTTGTAACGAACATTTTGCCCTTTCCCCGGGATTGCTGGAACAGCTTGACAACAGGGGCATACACACACTAAATCAAGTGGAGAAAGTGGGTCATTCGAATATTTGGGGACAGGCATGGCACAGTGCAGAGGATCTTGGTCTTCACGTCAGATGGCATCAAGAATGGTCCCAGTTCATCTCAGAACTTCATCGATCCCATGTCAGATTAAAAAATGACCAGGATAATCTGATATGGGCCCTCGGGACATCGGGTGGATATTCACCAAAAGAGGGCTACAACTATCTCATGGAGCAAAAAGGATGGGGGGCCCCGGAATGGTGGGCAAAAAATCTATGGAAATTGAAATGTCCTCTGAAATCCAGAATCTTTCTTTGGTGTACGTTAAGAAGGAAGATCCCTACATGGGACATCCTTCAATCCAGATTCATCACTGGACCTGGGAGATGCCCCCTATGTAAGGAAAATGAAGAATCCATCAACCACCTCTTTACGACATGCCCGGTATCATTAAAATTATGGTCAGAGATAACTGTTTTGTTAAAAATAAAAGATCAATGGGGGGCCTCTCCCATTGAAACTGCCTGGGAGAACTGGTGGAATTCCCACCCTGAAGGAAATCTCAGAAATCTCCCACCTATTTTCCTGTGGGGTATATGGATTGCGCGGAACAAGAGCATCTTTCATGATTTGATTACCCCAATTCACATAATAGCATCAAACTGTGTGGCTATCTATTCATCTATTCCCCCTCCTGACCAAAAAAGCACAAAAAACAGGAACTCCCCACCTGAAATCAAGGAGGGCGTGCCATGGGCTTTCTTCGATGGGGCCTCACAAGAGAATAAGGCAAGCGCTGGTATATGCATCCACCTCTCACAGGACCACCTCCTCAAAGCTTCTGTGGGTCTGGGCTTTGGATCAAACAACTATGCTGAACTGGCTGCTCTTCGTCTCCTTATGTGCTGGGCTTTAAAAAGGAATTTATTGTCTATACAAATCTTTGGGGACTCTTTGAATGTCATAAACTGGGTCATCGGGAAATCAATGTGTCATAATCAGATTTTAAATTCTCTTATTGAGGATATTGTTTCTCTCAAAGCTCATTTTACATGTGTGTCTTTTTGCCACATATACAGGGAACACAATGCTACCGCAGATCTGCTCTCTAAATCAGGCCTACATCTAGATCTGGGACGCTGGTCTATAGAAGAAACTACTCAGGGACAGACTTCATCAACTCTGTTCCCTCCTTTTGATCCGCCACTGTGACCTTATCATGTTCCTGCTACACGGTTGTTTTTATGTTTAATTCTCTCGGGGCTGCGGGGTCTTTACCGTTGTAGCAGTATACTTTATATCAGCGTTTTTAATTCTATATATTTTGTATCTATTTGGCTGTTTTCCTCGCTGTAGGAGGCCAATGTTTTTCTTTCTGGAACATATGACAGAACAGATGTTTATGGCAGGGCTCTGTCCCTGGCACTGGCCTTTTCTTTCCGGTGCGGATGGTTTACTTGACCGGGATGATAAGACTCGGCTCTTTCTTGTTTTGATATTCCAAATGGAGGATGATCGCAGATCGCTCCTCACTATAGGTTTCCCTGACTCTATTTGGGAAGTTTTAACAGTATATGTCTTGTTCCTCATTTTTGAGTTGAACAAGGTTGATCAATGGATGTAACTTTTTATCATCTTAATAAAAAGTTATGCTTTTTTTCGCTGGAAAAAAAAAGTCTAAACTTAGGGAAAATAAAATATTAATGTGGATTAATATGAAATTGTGTTAGAATGGTCCAAAAGATATGGATCAAGCCAGATTAAATCTTAGCTGTTGATTAGGGACTTAATCTCGACTGTTGATATGTCAACAAGAAAAGTATAGGAGAAGCCTTGAGGGTCACTTGGAGAACACACCAGAGTGATTAGTCATTCTATTCTCTAGAGTGGGGTTTGCTAAGAGAGATAGAATTAGTGATTGGGAGTTGCAGCTGAAGGGCATTGAGTACAAAAGAGCAGAGAGGCAGAGATAGTGTCGGGAGCAGCGCAGTAGCCGGGCAAAGGGACATAGAGCTAGCCAGGGCTCACGCAGGGCCACGCAGAGGCAGTTGGGAGCTATGCAGAGCCTCAGAGAGGCCAGCGTTGCTGACGCAAAGGGCCAAAAGGCTGATGCAGGGCCTCCTAAGGCTGACGCAGACCCATTCAAGGTGACGCAAGGCCAGTGCTGGGCAGAGAGGGGCTGACGCAGTCCAGAAAGGACAGGCACTAGGGTTTTTGGGGCAGATTAGTGTTGAAGAGCTACCAGAAGAATTATCCAGGATTTCAGCCGGGATATTTGTCTCAAACATAGAGGTATTACTGCCAAGGAAATTCTCTGTTGGGTAGGCCAGTTTCAGCACCCAAATTATACTCTGATATTGCTTAATAAGAAAACCCTCAAATAGTTGCACCAGTTTTCCCACATTGAGTTTTTCCGGGGACATTGGTCCAAAAATAATGGTGTCATATGGTGTGATTGTTTCTGTTTCCTTCAATTGTTGATCCGTAATATGTTGAGCATGCACTAGTGTTTATTTTCAGTATTTACATTGTAAATAACTTGTTAAGTAACATAATAAATAGGTAGGAATAAATCAGATAAACTGCATGGAGGGTTTCTAACTAAGTAGACTTAGAAACTTCAACAAGGCTGAGGAGGGCAGAAACAGGCTCATAAAGAGCCACGCAGAAGCCATGTGGGCTAACGCAGTTGGTTGAGGGAGTTGTTTTGTCAGTGTCGGGATTGCGTAGAGCCAAGAGGCTCAATCCTTCAGTTGATGGGGCATACAAGGCTGTGGTCAGTTTGCGGGAGCGAAGTTGGTGGGGTACTGTGGTTAGAATAGTGCCTAACAGGGCAAGACCAAGGTAGAGGGAGTTGTTGCCGACGCGGATTTCTAGCCAAGGAATCTAGATTAGTGTTGCAATTACATAGACAATCGGAGTGGGGCAACTTGACGTTGGCAGAAGGATTTCCAGGAGGGAAATCAGGACTCAGAGGGAGTATAGAAGAGATCTTCCAGATGGGAATTAGAGAGACTCGAAGGAGTTGAACCGAGAACTTCCAAACGGTAAGTAGAGACACTCAGCAGGAGTCGAAAAGAGAACTTCTAAACGGGAAGTAGACTCAGAAGGAGTCGAACAGAGAACTTCCAGGCGGGAAGTAGAGAGACTCAACAGGATTTGAACAGAGAATTTCCAGACAAGTAGTAGACTCAGCGGGAGTCAAATAGAGAACTTCCAAACAAGAAGTAGACTCAGCAAAAGTCGAACAGAGAACTTCCATACAAAAAATAGACTCAACAAGAGTCGAATAGAGAACTTCCAAATAGGAAGTAGACTCAGCAAGAGTCAAACAAATAACTTCCAGGCGGGAAGTAGAGAGACTCGGAGGAGTCGACAAGAAGAGCATAGAGATGGCCATGAATGGGTTGAGGGATCAAGACAGGTTGGATGGGGCATCCAACTTTGTCATCTGGAAGGCCAAGACCCTGTCTGTTTTGTGTGCCATGAGTGTTCATTTGCCACTTGAGAAGAAGTGGGAAGACATCAAGTTGTAGTCAGAAGGACTACAGGCGATGAGTGGTAGGATCCTTGAGGTACCCAACCTCTTGGATTATACCTTGCTACAGGAGCCCCAAAGAGGAGTAGCAAGACTGGCGGATTTCGGTAGAGACAGATGCGGATGAAGCGACAGAGAGTGCTACAATGCAGAAGTCTCGGGATAGCGCGAGGCTAGCAGGCTGCAACAATGCGAGAGGCACGGGAGTGTTGCACTAGTGCAGGATGGCACAGAGAGGTGTGCAACGGTGCAAGATGCAGGGAGTTGTTGCAACAACACAAAGGTCACTAGAGGGATGTAACAACCCATCTGTAAATACAACGAACGCAAGCATAATAGCAAGTATACGGTACATGCATATGATAGCTACATATGCATGTGTCGCATACACCGCACTAGTATTTTATACTAAACTGGTTATAAGTGTTAAATACCATGACCCTTCTAGGAAAAGAAGTTCTACTCGTTCATCAATATCACGTAATGTATGGTTAGATCAAGAGGACTCTATATATATATATATAATATATATATATATATTATGCTCCAGAAGTATTGATAAAGATCATATTAAAGGTTAAGCATGAATATAAATAATTAAATAAATATAAATAAAACTTATATTAAAAACAAATATGACCATCACGTTTAATTAAACTAAAACCTAAACATAATGTAAATACACCTGTAAAGGTTGTGACTCACATTCACAAAGGAGAGTTGTCACCACGATAGTAAACGGTGGAGTCGCTAGTGAACAGGGCAGTCACCGCCAAGAAGAGCTTCATATAGAGGTCGACAGGGTTTTGAGCAGGGGGGAAGAAATCAAGAGAAAAACCAAGAGGACAAACCAGGTGGAAGAACCAGCCATTGGATGAGCTTTGAGTGTTCTGAGGTTCTGGGCACGGGGGACAGTTCGCTTCTGTTGAGAAGCTTACTGGATTGAGCAACCAGGCTCTGCTCATTCTGGTTGGGTGGAATTGGTCTCTCCGTAATTGGATCAGAGTAGCCGCACACATCATCAAACTACAGCAGTTCAGGTAGGTACCTGCTTTAAATTTTTTTACTGTTTCTGTATTTCAGTTTTTTGGTTCCTACACATGGTATCAGAGTTGTCGTTCAAACCCTTCAAGACCTCACAAGCCCTACACAACCGAAAATATATATATTTGCTTTGTCAAATTCTGCAACGTAGTTAAAAATTGAATCATATTAAAAACCAAGGTTCTCGTTATTCCTGTCTTTCTGCAAGTGTCGTTCTTTATTAACTCCACTTTCTTGTGACTGGCTTAGTCTGAACCATAGTTACTAAATTCACCTAAATAAAAAAATATATATATATATGAAAATTCGCCAATCTATACCAATATCGTATTATTTCGATTCAGTTTTGAAGGATAAGTGGTTAAATGAGGAAAGAAATGCCTCAAAATCCGTGGTTTATCGAGATAGAAGGATTGTTCATTCACCACCAGCGGATCATTACTCTGTGGAACCGTCATTTTCTAAACCCTGGGCGTGGGAGCTCTCTACGACGTTTTCATTGCAGTGCCAATGACACATTTTCAAAAATCGAGGACTATTGATTTAAATTAATGGAGAGATTCGATTAAATAAAATCTGGGAATGTCCACCATCCTTTCCTCTTAAATTAGCCCATTAATTATTCGAGTTATACCTCGACTGCCATCATTAGGTATTTCTATGGAGGTTATTACACAGGTGTGGTGCATACTGGTTCATGACAGAGATCAGATAGTAGCGGAACTTTTCCGCGGACATAAGTTTTTTTTTTTTTAAATTCGTTTGATGATTATTTTTTTTTATTTCCTCCTGGATTTATGCTATTTCTGTTCAGTTTTGCAAATGCTCGGCTTTCAGTACTGCGACTACAAAAACGAGGGTTTTCTGTTTTTCTTTTAAAATTTTTGGCAGTTTCGATTATTGAACCCGCGACCTCCATGATATGGAATGTGCAGTCTTAACCATTAAATTTTTGGGCGAACCGTGGTTTGAACCCACGACCTTACATATACAAGCGCTCAGTCTTGGCGTCATACCAGAACCGCTCAGTCCACTTCAAAAGTAAAAGTATGTCCCCTTAACTCCTCGCCCAGTTATTTCAAAAAATAGGTCAAAGTGTTTTGGTTTTGAGTTAATGCTTACCTCATCGGTGCTCTTACCAAATATGTTGAAATGATGGGAAACAGAGGAATAATCAAATGGATATTAGTGGGGATGTCCTAGCTACTGATATTTCAAGTTTATTTTTTTTGGAAACCAAGGTTTGATGTCCTAGCTGCTAGCATGATCAAGTTTATTTTTGAGAAACCAGGTGTTTGATGCCCTAGCTGACAGCACATTAGTAGATGGTTGTGTGCAAAGACAAATGTTTAGTTCTTGATATATTTGATATCATCAAATTGTGAAACTTCAATGAAAGTTCATGAACCAGGGAAGTAGGTTGCTTTAGTTTTTTAAATGTTTCAGCAAAACTTAATGGAAATTAACATCATTGTAAGATTGTGTAAAGGACCCATTTAATTTATGTTCGATTACATTTGAAAATCGTCCCCTATATTGTCAATAAAATTAGAAATGTCTTTCACACAGAAATATGTCTGTCTTTGATATAATGCAGCTTTTCTTTTGTCTGATCCTCACAGTGTTGTAAGGACATCAAAATCATTTTCTACATGACAAACTGTCTAAATATCTCTATCTCTATAACCTTTTCAGACAATTACCGCCTACCATGGATTCTAATAAACAATCCCTAGGAAGTGACGCACAGTGGCTCATCTGTCAAATTATTATCCATACATATTTTGATAAAAGATACCCAGTTTTACTCTCTGCACATTTCATGGTGTTCTACCTGAGCATCTTGAAGCAATACATCACACTAAACTGGTAGCATTATAATTATTGTGCTATGTGCTAATGGTCATTTTTTCTAATTAAAATGGATTGGTATACAACCTCATGTCTCAGTAACCTTGGATTTTGTGAGCAATTATTTTCTGTAGGATCAACGTGAAGAAATTATTCGTATCAAAAATTATTATTTCTGATACTTGTCAGTTTTTTTTTTTTTTTTTTTTTTTTTTTTTTTTTTTTTTTTTTTTTTTTTTTTTTTTTTTTTTTTTTCCGGGAAAAAAAAGCCGAGCTTTTCTATTAATAAAAATAAGAAAGCTACAATCTGAAGAGTTAACATTCAGCAATAAGCTGCCAAAAGCAGAAAAGAGGAACTATTCATCCCCACGAAGTCATCAGGCAATGCAGAAGTAATTACAAACCACCCAGGCCAACTGAGTTCGGCCAGACGCAGCCAGATCCTTAAAAATGATCAGAGGGTATCCAGGACCTCCGGAGCTCCAAGAAATCGAGCCGCAAGTTACAAGAACAGGTTTTCAAGCGACGCCGAAAATTAAAGGGAAAAAAGTTCACAAAGGAAAGTCGTCGGAGGCAACAGAGGAGGCCCTTTAAGCCAGGCTCGAAAACAGCGAGAGACAAACACTAGATGGAAGGAGCCATATCCGTCTCACGGATCTGATCCTGGAGCTGCTCCTTGATCCTCCACGAGCCCACAGCCAGATGTAAACCAGCTTTTGAGAACCCGTCAGCTTCATCATTTTTTTCTCTGTAAATATGATCAAGAGATAGAACAGAGAAGGAAGATTTAAGATTTTGAATTTCTTCTAACAGAGGCATTAACATATAATTCCGGCATCTAAATTTCCCATTGACCCAGTTTACCACATTTGATGAGTCTCCAAATATCTGAACTTGAAGGACCTGTCTATGAATGAGCCAGCACAGGAGGAGTTTTAAAGCTGAGAGTTCGGCGAAGTTGTTTGTGCCCGTCCCGAGACCCACTGAGGCTTTGAGCGAATGTGATGGACTGAGATGGATAATAATTCCGGCACCAGAGGAATTGTTTTGAGCTGCCCCGTCAAAGAATGCCCAGGGGATGCCATCTTTAATCAGAATATCTTTCCGATGATTTGGGGATGTAGGGCCTTCCGGCTCAGGAATGCTAGCAAGGATGGCAGTGCTTTGGATTGCAATAACTTCTGCCGGAGTAGCTTTTTCATTGTAAATACTACGGTTCTGGGCTATCCAAATGCCCCAGTAGAGAATAGGAGGAAGGTTCCTCAGGTTCTTCTCTGGATAGTTGGACCACCAATATTTCAGGCAGCAATGAGATCACCCCCTTCCCATCTAGAGTTTATGTTCAGGAGCTTTTTTGTTTCAACCCAGACCTGTCTAGTGAAGGAGCATTCCACCAGTAAATGTGTAATGGATTCTGAAGCATCCTGGCATAATGGACATCTACTCGGCCCCTGCTTGAAACGAGCTTGAAGGATTTCCCAAGTAGGGATTTTTCTTTTAAGCGCACACCAGAGAAAAATTCTGGTTTTTTTGGGGCATTTCAGTTTGAACAGTGGCTTTGCCCACCATCCAGGAGGATCCCATCCCTTTCTCTTCATCAGAAAATTATAGCCAGCCTTTGGTGTGTATAATCCTGTCTCAGCATGAGCCCACACTAGGGAGTCAGGATGATCCTTTATTCTGATATTTGACCGCTTAAGTTCATTAGTGTAGGACTACCACTCGATGCTCCAGATGAGATCGATGCCGAGATCCTCCACAGATTTCCACTCCTGTCCCCAAATGGAATATAAATCCATGTTTGCTATCTGACTTAACCTGTGAATACCCTTTGTATTAAGATGAGCGAGAAGGCCAGGGGACAAGGCAAATAGATCGTTGCAGCCAACCCATGGATCCCTGCCAATCTGAAGATTTTCGCCATTCCCCACCTGCCAAGCAAGGCCTTGTTCAATGATTTTGAAAGACTCTGAAGTGGCCTTCCAGATAACCGAGCAATTCTTACCTTTTTTGTTTGGACTCCGGATCCAATCTTCTAACGGCATGGGGTCAATATATTTTCTTTTGACTACTCTGGTCCAAAGGTTCTCTGCTGTTATAATTCGCCAACCTGATTTGGCTGCCAGAGATTGGCTAAAATCAACGAGCTGTTTGATGCCCCAGCCCCCCCAATCCTTTGGTCTAGCGATCTTATCCCCCCAAGCAACCCAGGGAAGGACTGAGGCTTCTTGAGCACCCGACCACAGAAATCTGCTACATATTTGTTTGATTTTGTGTAGAACTCCTTTTGGGATCCATGTTAAGGCAGCCCAGAAGACTGGGATGGCTTGAAGAACAGAGTTTATCAGTGTTAGCCTGCCAGCCCTTGAAAGCCATTTGAAACTCCAGCGAGATATCCTTTGTTCAATTTTTGCCACCAGCCAGTTCCAATCCTGCTTTCGATATGCAGACGGTTTTAACCAATATCCCAGATACTTGAAAGGCTGATCCATATTGCATATTTCAAAGGGCAGGAAAGAAGAAATCAAGTTCTCCTCTTGCCTGGAGAAAGCTTCCATAATTAAGTGTGACTTCCTGGGATTTATTTGGAGCCCTGTAGCTTTCAGAAAAATTTCAAGAATGTCCTTGAGCTCTTTTAGTTCATTTCTATTTCCACTTGTAAACAGTAAAATATCGTCTACAAATAAAAGATGAGTTATGAAGAGATTTACAGCTACTTCCAAACCTGTAACCAAACCTGCTCTCTTGGCTTTTGAGATCAGTCTGCTGAGGCCTTCAGCCGCCAGAAGAAAAAGCAAGGGAGAGAGGGGGCATCCTTGTCTCAATCCTCTCTGGCTTTTGAAAAATTGAGATGCTGCCCCATTAATCAAAACAGCAAAACAAACATTAGAAATACATCCCATTATCCAATTTATGAACTCCACCTTAAAGCCGAGGTGGGTCAGAAGCAGTCTGAGATAAGTCCAGCTTATCCTGTCGAAGGCTTTGGACAGATCTAATTTAAGCACCGCCCCTTTTTTCTTTGCTTGTCTAATGCTATGTATGGTTTCCTGGGCCACCCCAATGGCTTCATGAATTTGACGGCCATCCAGAAACCCAAATTGCTCGTTGGAAATACAGGCTGAAAGTATTGGCTTCAGGCGAACCGTTATGACTTTTTCTATGATCTTGTAAATAGCATTACAAAGAGAGATAGGTCGAAAATCTTCAAAAGATTCCGAGTCCTCTCTTTTCGGAATGAGGGCAATGAAGGTTGCATTAAAAGGACCATAGATTTCTCCTTTTTTTCTTGACTCCTCCACGACTTCTGTTAGCTCATCGCCAATCTGCTCGAAGAAATGCGTAAACAGCTCAATGGTCCAACCATCCGGACCAGGACTTTTGTCTTTTGGCATTGATTTTATGACATTTTCTATTTCCTCCTTAGACACTTCGCTGTAAAGATTTTCTGCTTCCTCCTCCTCCACAAAACGAGGGAAAGCTTGGGCAGTTCGAATGATTTCGGCTATAGAAGTTCCCCCTGGATCAGCAAAGAGGGATTGGAAATGGCTCTTCCCCAAATTTGAAACAGCCTCAAAAGATGAGTGCTCCCTTCCATCCGCGTCCTTTAATTTCCAAATGGTATTTGCATTTTTCCGCCCCTTTGCATAGTTATGGAAGAATTTTGTATTTTCGTCCCCCGCTTTCAGCCAAATAGCTCTACTTTTCAACCTCCATTCCTCTTCTTTGTCCAGAAGAATCTTGGCTCTGCTTTTTTCTAACCCCAGAATTCTTTCTTTTGCCTCTTGAGAGATGTAAGCATCAGCATCCGGATCTTCTAAGGCACTTAGAGCCTCATCGATTCTGGCCAAATTCTCGTTTGATTTCCTCTTTCTGTCTGCAGCCCATTCTATGGTTGCCCTCTTCAGCCTTTTTAAATTCTTCATAAAATGTGCTCCTTTGTTTGCCGGAGGGGAAGAGCCCGGGTGCCTCCAAGTGTTCCTGAACAGCTGAAGAAAAGACTCCTCCTGGAGCCAAGTAGCATTGAACTTGAAAGGAGAAGCCGGCTTGGGAGGGGTCTTTGAGAACTCAAGGAAGATAGGAAAATGGTCCGAGTTTCCCCCCTCACCCACCCATTGCCTGAAGAGAGGGATATAAGAAGCCAGCGACTCATTTATGAGAAATCGGTCCAGTCTTTTAGCAATTCTCTCCTCTCCCGTTCTTCTGTTTCGCCAGGTCGGCTTTGCCTTTATGATGTTTACATCAATAAGATTATGAGTTTGAAGGGCTTTTAGGAAAAAATCGGCCAGTGAATCTTCCCTTGCATTTGGCCCCCAGGCTTCGGCAACCCCTAAAGAAAAATTTAGGTCCCCCCCAATGAGCAGCTTTTTGTTTTTTAACAGCTCTTTGGAGAGGAAATCATTCCAAAAAGAAACCCGTCCCTGGCAGGGTCCATACACATTGATGACTAGAAAAGGCAATTCAAAATCGGGAGAAAGGACCTCCAACCCGAGAGCATGGGACAGACCCCAAGAGTTTAAGACCTTTAATCTGCCCTGTTTAAAACCAATAGCAAGACCGCCGGAATGGCCGAGAGCATCCAAAGCAGTGAAAGTCCAGCCCGGAAATAGAGAACAGAGGGAGGATTCAACATCAGCACTCTTGCCCAGAGTTTCCTGGAGAAAGACCATATCCGGGTTGTGGCGAGAGATTAAATCTTTTAGTGCTAGTTTTTTGGGTTTACTAGCCAACCCCCTACAATTCCAAGAAAGACAAATCATTTGATAACCATCTCAGGGGTTTTTGCTGCTCTAAGAACCTCAGGGATCGACATTTGTTTACCATCCGCTACATCAAATTTTGCCTTAGCTTGTGCTTTTGATAAAAGAGATTTTCTCCCTCTGCCTTTTTTTGGGATACTCTTCGACGATTCAGGGCAGAGACCACCAACCGATTCCGGAACAATCTGGAGGGTTGCTGATTTTTTACTGTGAGATCTGAGGTTATAATGTCGGACTGAGGATGAACTACCCGAGGTCTGGCCCAACTTAGAAGGGTCCTCACAATTCTGATTTTTTGAAGGAAGGGCTTTTGATTGAACAACCGCAGAAGGCCCGATTGGAACGTCCGAAGATATTCCTTTGAGAGGCTGTTCATCATCCTCACGTGGCGGAATCACTTCCTCCCGATGCAAGTCCTCTTCCGGTTGGGAATTTTGAGATGCTCTCTGGTGCTCTGCTTCTGCGCTGAACTCCTCCATTGGCTCCTCATTTTTCCTCAGGAAGCCCTCTATATCCTCTTCTCTGCCCTTCATTTTCCTTCTACTTTTCCCCAATGGGCATTCCCTAGCCAAGTGTCCGTATTCATGACAGCAGTGGCACCTGAAGGGAAAAAGTTCATAATCCAATATCTGCTCATACTCATAATCCTTGTATTGAATAGGAACCGTTTTTGCAAATCCTTCCATCGGGTTTAGCCTTACCAGGATCCTCGCCACTGCTCTTTCAAGGGTATGAAGATAGGATCTGTCTGCATCCATATATGTGCCCAAATGGTTTCCAATAGCCTTAAAAACTGAGTCCACCCAGAGAAAGGGAGGTAAATTTGGAGCCCTGACCCATACTGGTAAATCGGCTACCTTCTCCTTAGAGGCATCAAACATAGGAGACCATCTTTTGAAAAATACAGGTCGGTTCCCAATCGCCCAGGTTCGTTCCTCGACCCATTTCATAGCCTCTTTGCATCCAAATTTTACCATAAACCAGCCCTTGACCAGTGTAGCAGTCGAGAAGGAGTTTGCCGGTGTCTTCGACCACTGACTCTCGGCCCACTGCTTGAGGAATTTGCCAGAGACATATCTTCCTCTCACTCTGCCCACAAGGGTGCTCTCCGCCACAGCCAGAGCATCCTCGACCTGAACATCCATTCCTAGAACCAAATTTGAAACCCTCTTAGTTTTCCACGGTTTGGCTGTCTTCCTCTTATCCCCTACCTTCTCTGCGACTCGATCTAATATTCTTTCTCCAGTGATGGGGATTGTTTTATCTGCCTCCCTGAAATGATCGCTTCCTGCATCCACATCTCTCAGGTCTTTATCCTCACGGGAGGTTTCAGCCAGACCTTCCACCAGGCTCTCTACTTTGTCGGTACTCGAAGGGTCGCCACCTTCCGCTTTTCCTGGACCGGGGGGAATTTCAAAAACCTCCTCGTTTGTGACTTTCCCCGCACCCGCTAGATCCTCTTCCACCCTTGCAGTTCTTTGCACAGGATCCTTTGGGAAAAGGGTTTTGAATAGCGTCGGATGATTATTTCCATCCCCCAGGTCTTTTCCGGAGTTTTGTATCCCTCCCACAGTCCTCCATACCCCTTTGATATTTGGGGCATTTATAGCTTCCTCAAGTCCTCCCGAGGGAGCAGAAATTTTTGATGGGGAAATGAACTTACTGCTTGGTGAGACAAGATTCTTACATTTTGACCATCCTGGCCATGCATGAGGGTTTTCCGCCTCCATATTCCTACCTCCAGCACTGATTGCTTCTTCAGTTACTCTGCCCCCGACTCCGAAGCCACTTGAGAGCGCCAGGCTCTAGTCCAGAAGTCCTGTGCCCGCATTGGAACGCCATATGCCTCCTCCCGAGAGCAGAACGGTCGCATGGTTGACTGAATGCCCGAAATACTCGTCAATGTTTTCCTTCGTGGCCTCCTTTCCCCAGACAGAGAGAATATTTTCCGGGGATGGATCTAAATCGACTGATTCTCCTGAGTTAACCATGTTAAAGACGCCCCGTTGAATCCTTATACCTCCCTTCAGCCGTTATCCAGGGAGCACAACAGTAACCGCCTGATTTTCGAAACCGCCAAAGGGCACAGAAAGTGGAAGAAGTGATCATTCTTTCCTCATTCGCAGACTGCGATGGAAGTCATAGCCGCGACCAGGATTCTCTGACAACTGACCACTCAGAGCCTTAGTAATACCTCGGATATTAATGTGGCAGAGGGACTACTTCCAGGGACTCAGAACTGATTCAGTTTTCTTTTAAATCTGCTACAGCCTCCTGTCACTGCCATGCAGCCCCAGAACGGACTTTTACAGGACTCTGACAGCCATTTTCAGAACCTGATACAGTGATTTTTGCCTGTGATCACCATGATCAGGCCTGAACCAATGATCCCTTCACCGCTAAGCCGGTTCAGCCGCAGGGGGCCGAGGCCGCCGTCACGAGCCCTAGCAGCGCTCCGCCATCGTTAGGTTTTCCGCCATCGTTTTCAATCCATTTTCTTCTAAAACCTTCGATGTTATTACCCTACAATATATATTAATCGTCAGTATTTAGTTATTGGAGACTACGTTTTGATAAATGTACAGCAACATAAGATAAAATATAGAAACAAAATCTTGGGCAATATTTTTGAGTAGAGAAAGAATCCTTAAACTTATTTGAATATTAATTTTATTTCATATTTGAAGAGGTAGTGACTGTTTGCTGCTCCTGATGCTCCTAATTGAATGTTTACAACAGCGTATTGTGGAAAACAGCTCCGACATTTTTTTTTGCATGCATTATTTGCACAGCTCTTTGAAAATGACAGATCTAAAACTAATAATGCAATTTATATCTAAACATCATATGTCAAAAATAAAAATAAAAATAATATATAAACAATGAAGATAAATTGCATGCATGGCATGCATAATCTGGCATCAGTTATCAACATACTCCTCCTCGATGCTGATAGGAATCAATATCTGATCTTGGAGCATAAAAAAAAAACCGGACTTCTGCAGTTGCTCTTTGATGATGATATGCTAGGTTTCCCTGCCATCTGCGCTAGTCATGCACCTCTTACCATCCAACATTCACCTAGGATGAAGGTGGGCTACCACTAAACAAGTACTCTGACCATTTTGTGATCGAGTACATGGAATTTGTCCAAGCTTAAATTTATCTTTTCCTTCAATAAAATGACAGAAAACCTCCTAACAATGAAATGAAGTTAGGGGCAATTAGAATTGTCTAAAATTATCATTATACTCACAATTGTGTATAGTGGACTTCAGGATGTTGGAAAATGGTCACCATTGTTCTATGCATTTTATGTTAAAAACGCTAATGTCAGTAGCCATGGAGTTTGGTTGACTATTGAACCTTACCTTATAAGTAGACTGCTGAGCTGTATCGCTTCTAGATTTTAATCAT